>BTHS01000004.1:161917593-161920093 GCA_036184385.1 Tokudaia muenninki
TGGTTTCTGACTCTGGGGCTAACAGGTCTCAAATAGCAATCACCTAGTGTTTGTATGACTATAATAAAGATAAATGGCATAAAACACACACACACAGATATACACACATGCCGACACATACACATACAGACACACACAGATACACATACACACACAGATAGACATATACACACGCACAGATGCACACACATACAGACACACACAAAGACACACACAGACACAGAATTCCCCCCCACACAGAGACCCACACAGACACACAGAAATACACACATGCACAGACACATAGGCACATGAGTGTTATCTTGGGAAATCTGACCTAACTTTGAGAGTCAGAATCACAGGGAAATCTGACTAAAGGTGACCTGAGTTTTATTTTCACACGTCATCCATTTTTGAACTGTATTGCTGAGGGGAGCTACAGCACATGTCTAAGAAGAATCTGAGGAAGGGTTGAGCTGAGAAAAAATACGGCACTCGCAGAGAGGGAAAAGCAGAATGGAATTCAGTGAGGAGGGTGGGCTTTTCACACAAAGGCTTTGGGGCCATCTGGGAGAGTTTGGTTTTATTCTTCAGCTGTTGAGATATTTGAAGCTGAAGAATGATAATACCATTCAATTTAATTTCAAGTGGATAAAGTAGGGGCTGGAGAGATGGTTCTGTGGTTAAAGTACTTGCTGTTCTTACTGAGGACATGAGTTCAGTTCCCAACACCTACTTCTGGAAGTTGTACAACCTCCATCTCCAGAGGATATGGTGCCCTCTTGTGGCCTCCATGTGCATTGCATCCACATGAACTACACACACACACACACACACACACACACACACACACACACACACACACACACGGTTAAAAAGAGATGAAATCTTTATTTTATTTCTCAGACTGGGCCTCACTGTGTAGGTCTGTCTGCCTGGAACCCTATGTACACTGACTACCTTTGAACTCACAGAGATCTGTCCTACCTTCCAAGTGCTGGGATTAAAGGCTTATTCCACCTTGACAAGTCCCTCCCTGCCCTCAATTCATTAAAAATGAATGAAACAAAGCAATTCTGGTCCATACAGGAAGGCTGAAGAAGGCTCAGGTGCATGGAAGTTCCATCATAGGACACCCCCTGCCCCCCAAAATTGACCCCAGAACCCTACTGCCCACATGAAGGCTACCCATAGGATTTGTGTAGACTTGACTCTCCCTTGTCACCGACCCTGGGGCCCTAGTACTGTGCTACACAGTGCTTAATCTTCCCCCCTCCCCCCATATCAGCCTGTTCTAATGAAGATTTCTCTATACTCTTGGCCTTAGTGTTTGGGTCAGATTTGGGGAAGATGACTCCTTAGTGTAATTAATACACTTTTCTTTTCCGCGCAAACACTCGGGAAGGAGTCCTCCCCACCCCCCCCCCCCCCCCCCGCCCCTTTCCCTCTAGGACTGCTAGTGTTAAGGATCAGGACTATCAAAGGAGAGATCAACAAGGGACTCTACCCACTGAGCAGAGAAGTCGGAGACAAACACAGCTGAGCCAGGGAGGAGGAGACAGATTTCCGAATAAATTAGGTGAATCCAGGATCTAGTCATCCCCTTGGTTAGATGAATTTCTGTCCTTCCCAATCAGAAGCCAGATCAGTACTTGGGATAAGAATATATGCAGGTTTGCTGGGGAAGGGGAGATAGAGGTTCAGTGGTAACCAACCTTTATGGAAGCCAACTGGTTACTGAAAAAAAAAAGAGATAAAACTGGAAGACTCAACAGGGTGAGGAAGGAGTCGGAGGGAGAGGGGCCAGTGGGGGAGGGGCCGGCAGGGGAGGGGGGCGGCGAAGGCGTGGTCGGCGGGGGAGGGGTCGGAGAAAACCAGAGAGGGCAATGGGGTGAGTTCCTTTAAAATAAACACGTATGTAAAAATGTCATAGCAAGGCCCGTCGTTGTATATGATTAACATATGCTACCAACAAAGAACAGGTGCCGGGAGGATTCGCAGGGGTGGCAGAGCTCCTCCAACTGTGGACTGGAACCTATGCATGCGCCAGCTAGGGACCCAGGAAGAGCGGTCACTTCAGCGCTGAAGGCAGGACGCCTGCGCTTTCAGACCCTCGGTGAATGACAGGCCCCTACACCAAGGAGGGCAGTCTGCTTCACAGCCTACCATCCGAGTGAACCCCACCCAAAACACCCTCCCAGAACACCCCAAAGGATGCTTGGCAGACGTCTCACATCCTGTGGTGCAACTGGCAGAGAAAATCCACTGCCTTACCCACTCAAGAGGGGAAGGTTAGGCCCCACTTCCTAAAGTAGTAGTTATAGATATTATTCATTATTTCTCAATAAGGAAGATTTGTCTATCATACCCCATTGAGCGTTTTTTTTTGTGTCTCTTACAACAAATGTATTTTAAAATAGGAAGACTAAAACTAGTGAAGAGGATAAATATCCCTCCAGTCCGGTGTAATTTTTTTTAAGTAGCATGTGGAATTTTTAAAATTTCAGAGTTACATGTTATA
>BTHS01000004.1:161925093-162040093 GCA_036184385.1 Tokudaia muenninki
TGTGTTTTAAAGAACTTTAAATTACTTTCTTTCCGTCAGTAAATAAAAACGAAAATTTAAGAGCTACTCCACTTAAAGTTTATATGGACTCGTGTTTCCACTCACCTCAGATATGTACAGATCTTGTGAATACTCCATTAATAAAATAAATCATTGTAAAATGTAGTTCCATTTTCTCCCAAATGCTTCCGTTCCCCAGTCGCACACTCCTGCACATCCTGCCTGGAATGTTCCCAGCACTTGGAGACGCCTTAGTTTTTTGTTTCTGAAACAGTGAGGCAATTTTACTTTCCGAATCATCCTTTCCTGTCATTTGCTACCAGATCCCAGAGCGGGAGGAACTTTCCTGGTATCCAGTTCAACTATTTATTTCAGCGGGCATCCATCCCACCCACTGATGCTGGGATCCCCAAACCCGAAAATTACAGAAAGCCTCTCTACATTTGGGGGAAACACTATTTTACAGGAAAGTTTATCTGAAGGTAAAATCTGCTTGCTCCCTCCTGCCCCCATTTATTATATTAAAGGAAATAAGTTGTAAATAATAGAAATTAAATTATGTTTACGTGTGGAGGGAAGGTAACAGGTGGCGTGGTGGGCTTTATTCTGCAGGGAAAGATCTCCTGGGCAGGAACTAAGACCCGCGAGGCCTCAGCACCCTTTTGCCCTTCATGTCTGCATCGCTCAGTGATGACATCACTCGTTTTCTCCACTTCTTTTGTCCCTGTGGGGTGCACCATGAGCAAAAGTGACAAAAAGCTCCTGTGACCTATGGCATGTGTCCCTCATTCTACACACCAGGCTGCCTACAGTGGACAGACGCCTACAGAGCTACGGCCCTGTGGGTGTATGTCCTGGCTGGATGCATGGGCTTCAAGGCCTGTGGATGGGGCACTCTGTAAGCCCCGACAGTGGTGTCGGCTAAGGCTGTGTGGGTGGGGGGGGGGGGGGGCAAACCAGGGGCTCCTAACAGGTGAGGCAGAACTGCTATCGAATGCAAGTGTGGCCGTCCTGATCAAACATTGTGTCCTTTGAGACCCTCACAGGGCACAGGCATTTACGGGGCCTTCTACATAACTATGTCACATCTTGGGTTTCTGCTCTAACTTCCCCAGACGATGCACTGTAACCTATAACGTGGTTCCAGTTTCTCCCAAACGTTTCCTCTTAGACAAACCCTTTCCTCCCCAACTTGGTTTATATCAGTGTTTTTATCACATAAATAACAACCTAGCTAGGACACTGGGTGTGTAAGAGCATTTGCTTTGTGAACCTGCATCCAAATCTCCTGCACCCCGTAAGAACCAGGAATGGCTGCACGTGATTGTCACTGCAGCGTTGGGAGGTGGGTCCCAGCACCTAGGAAACAGCTCAGAGAGACACTGTGTTTCACCGCAGGAAGGTGAAACAATGCAGGAAGATCGCTGGTGTCCCACTCTGGTCTCTAAGTGCACAACACACTCATGTGTACCACACTCATGTGTGCCACACCCACACACTCACATGTACCACATCCACATGTACCAAATATACATATACCACACTCACATGTGCCATACTCACATGTACCACACTCATATGTATCACATACACATGTATCATACTCATATGTATCACACTCACATGTACCATGCCCACATGTACCACATATACATGTACCACACTCATATGTACACTCACATGTGCCACACTCATATGTATCACACTCACATGTGCCACACTCACATGTACCACATATACATGTACCACACTCACATGTACCACACTCACATATATCACACTCACATGCACCACATACACATGTACCACACTCATATGTATCACATATACATGTGCCATACTCATATGTATCACACTCACAAGTGCCACACTCAAATGTACCATACCAACATGTACCACATATTCATGTACCACACTCACATGTACCACACTCACATGTACCACATACACATGTATCACACTCATATATACCACATTCACATGAACCACATTCACATGTGCCACACTCACATGTACCATACCCACATGTACCATATATACATGTATCACACTCATATGTGCCACACTTACATGTACCACATACACATGTATCACCCTCATAAGTACCACACTCACATGTGCCACACTCACATGTACTACACGCATATGTATCACATCCACACGAACCACACTCACATCTATCACACTCATGTGTACCACATATACATATTCTGCACACACACATACGCACACGAAAGAACTCACCTGCAGCAAACTCCACATCTCCATTTAGAGGTTGCAGAGGTGGCGAGTCTGCCTTCTGAGGGTACGTCCAAAGCTGCCGTCTAGCCATCAGCTTCATGCCCTTGAATAACCTCAAGGATGACTCCAGGGGCAATCCCTGGCTCCTACCAGTCCATGCTGGGGAGTGTCGCCATCCTTCAGGCTCACAGGTTAGCCCAGTAGCAGGCAGTAACACATTGTCACCTAGGTTCTGCTTGGACTTAGTTCTACGCATTGGCCTGAGGACTGCAGGGAGGTTGCTGGTTGGTCTATAAGCCGTCGTGCTGGGGATGACTTGTGTAGAATCTTCCAGATCAGAGGAAGTGCTGGTGCTTACGAAGTTCCCTGCTTTGCTTTCTGTTGCTGTGACAGCACCACAACATCATCACATCATCGAGAGAAGTCAGGGAGGAACTCAGGCAGGTCTGGAGGCCGGCTCTCTAGCCCCGACTACCTGACTAGAGATGCAGCCACCCACAGAGGGCAGGGCTTTCCTCCATCCATTAGTAATCAAGAAAATGCCCTGAAGACGCTCCCGAGGGTCAATCTGGTGCTGGTGATTTCTCAACTGAAGCTCCCTTCCCCCAGCGTCTCTAAGTTTGTGTCGGGTTGGCAGGTGAAGCTATGACGTTAGGTAGGGACAGAGAAGACACAGGGAAACTGCAGAGTCAGCGCCCATGCAGACATCCCCCTCCTCCCCCACCATCGGGGTCATTGTCCCTCACACTTGCTCTGCTGTGAACTCACATGGCCCAGGAGTTCTGACTCCCTTAGACCTCGTGCCTGACGCACAACTCCACTCTCGGCGTTTCCATTACAGGCAAAGTGAGCCCCCTGTAAGTGGGGAACTCTCCTCAGTGGATTACTTTCTTAAATTGCTACTGGCCTGCAACTGTAAAAACTGAGTTACCGTGGCCTTCCAGGACGTATCTGCAGCCTCTCTAGTGACCAGGATTAGCCTCCCCATACGACCAACATCTCCATGGGGCTGTCTGTTCCCTCCAGGCACCACGCCCAGATCCCTCCTCTCAGCTGAGGATGGCAGTGGGATTAAATAAGCTAATATTTGTATGGGAGTAAGTCATCACTGTAAGACATAAGGGTTAATGAAGATATTAGGTTAAAGGCGAAACTAATTAATTAATCTAATGCATATAAGTATACTGTTGCTGTCTTCAGACACGCCAGAAGAGGGCATCAGATCCCATTACAGATGGTTGTGAGTCACCATGTAGTTGCTGGGAATTGAACTCAGGACCTCTGGAAGAGTTATTAGTGCTCTTAACCAGCATCATAGGTCAAATGTATACCTCCCACCCAGCATTTAAAAATACAAAGTGAGTCTGAGTTCCCGGGGAGACCCAAGCTGGGCCGCAGACTAGGTTTTACTCCTGTGGGCTTTAGTTTGTCAGCCTTTGACGAGAGGTAATGGGGAGATCTGTGGGAGGTTGGAAAAGGCCCAGAGTCCCCCCGGGCTTGACTACAAGTGAAAGGCAGAGTGAGGGAAGTTTCTGGAAGCTCCTTGACCATGTATGAGGGACTGAGGAAGGCTGTCGGGAGTGCTCGAACCCAGGTCAGCTGTTGGTTTTACGGATCTGGGGAACAGGTTGCATCTTCAGTACACTCTTTGGGAAGAGGATTCTTACAAATAAATGAGTGTCCGCCTTCCTTCCTCAGAGCAGGGTTTCTTCAGTGTTTCTGTTTTGGGACCCTTTCTCGTCTGAGACACGTATGCTGCCCTGGGTGTATAGGCAGATAAAACAGGTATATAAATCAAATGTTTACTTATAGGAAGCCTTCAGGCTTTGGAAACAATTCTTTGATGCAAATATAATTTTACCATTCGTTACAGACAGAATCGTTTGCGCGTTACTGGGATGGATGTGCGTGTTTGTTTAGTTCAATACAGTTAGGCACGCACTGTGGTAGGAAGCACGCGAAGTCTTTTTTTTTCCCCATAATTAGACTATTGTGCTTCCATAGGAGAAAGTTTCCTATAGACAAACACAACGGTTCGTAACATACAATAGTTTTAAATCTGAGATGGGTACTTGGTGACGTGTTTGTGGTGTGCGGCACAAAGTGTAACTGTCGTATGTTAGCGACTGAGAACCCCTGGGTCCGTGGCGGCTGAGCAGTTGTTGAAGCCTCAAGGGCTGTGGGGAAGTTGGAATGTTGCAGGTCCAGAACCTAATGACGTTTACCTTAGGTGACCTTTCACCTACTAAGTAGCCATTCACCTCACACCACCCTAACGTCCTATACACAGATAAAACCTAGTACTGCAAGTGCTGGGCAGGCATAGGCATCCGCTTCTCCGTGACCGCCCATGTAATGCGTTTGAGGTGTCTTGGTTCGGTTACTATAAACACGTCATGAAATTCCTTTTGCATTGGAACATTGGATTTGGGGGTTACCTAAATCCATGTTTCCAGGCCATGGCCATCCATATTTGGCTCCAGAATAAACCACCTCTTGCTCTCTTTGAGGTGAGAGTTGGTGCAGACAGTAGCACACCTGTAATGAGGTTTCTCCGTACAGCACAGGTGAGTTTTGTCAGAAACACCCCAGATTCATTCCATGTTGGATTGTGAGTTAGTTTCCACCCATGTCAGAACCTTCCCCTGTTGCTGATTTTTCTTCAACTCAACCCCGTGTGGAGTCAGGGCCTGCGTGCGGCTCACAGACGCCTGGCTTAGAGGCTGGTTGTCCTCAGAGACATGCATATTTGCTGTCTTTGTGTTGCTATTGAAAAATATTCTATGACTTATATACAGCAACTTAATCATTCTCTATTAAAAATGTCCACCTTAGGTCTGGGTTCTTTTGGGGCTAGTGAAGCCCTTCGAGTACATTGATATCCAGACCACAGATCTATGGGATGGGGCGCTGCCACCGTCTCAAAGTGTCCCACCCTACCCTGCACATAATCAGTTTCAAGCCTGTCTGTAACTTCACTTCCTCCTTCAGATAAATATGCCTGTAACTCATTAAAGACTCCGAGACTTGCATCAGCCGGCAGGAACGCCAGTGAACCGCACAGTTCTGAGCTGAGGTTTTCATTAGTACTGTAAGTGCTGGGCCGGCCTAGGCATCTGCATTCTCCGCTGTCTGGCCGCACCACCGTGATCACATCTGGCCTCGTTCTGCATTCTCTTTCAAATCGTGGGGCCAAACGGAAGAAATAACCTTATTGGTTACATTGTGGAATTCACTTCTAGGCTTGGTCACGCCTAACTCTTTCATTATGGTCTAAGAAGTCAGCAGAGCTTCTCTCTTCTGCAAGGTCTCACCAAGTCTCACAGTCAGCCTGGGACAGAGAAGTGCTACCTTCTCTTAGCCATTAATTCACAGAGGACCAGGAGTGTTCGGATCCAACGGGACATGGGTTCTCTGGATCGGATCTCTAAAAAAACATGGCAATGGTTTCTTTCATCTTTTAAAAAGGGGTTTATTCGAGTGCGTGCGTGCTTGCATGTGTGTATGCATGTGTGTGCATGTGTGTGTATGTGTGTGTGTGCATGTGTGTGTGTGTTCAGATGCCAGCAGAAGCTAGAAGAAGGTGTCAGATCCTTGGCGCTGGCGTGACAGGAGGCCGTGAGCTGCCTGAAGTGGCTGCCGGGATCTGTAGTGCAGGAGCTTGCCGCCGCTCAGCCGTCTCTCCAGGCCTCACCCCAAAGTGGGGGAGAGACGTGAGCGTGACACCCTGGACTAAGGAGGCTGCACTTGGTCTTCTGTGGTTGGCTTAGTGAAAGTCTACCCCTTCCCCACACACTGGCGCGTCTGGCAGGAGACTCCTGGCAGTTTTCGAGAACGCCGTGGCCTTCATGGCCTTCAAGGCCTCATCCTTTCTCCTGGAACGGCCTATGCTCTGTAGATTTTATCAGTGTATCCTGGAGAGTCTACTTACGCCTTGGCTCCTGTAATTAAGCCATGTTTTCCATAGTACCAACAATTAGCTTTCGTCCTTCCCGTTAAGTGGTTAGTGCACTCCGGTTACCCCAGCCTTCTCGTAAGAACTCTTCCACTGTGTGGAGACGACAGTGTGGAGGGATACTCTTCCCCAGTTCCAAATCTCTGTCAGTCACGTTCCCCAGAGGGGCAGCCAGGAAGGCAGATATGTGAGAAGGCATTTCGCGGGGCAGTTGGTTCACACAACCACAGAGGCTGAGGGGTCCCACGGCGGCACACTAGGAAGCCCCCAGAGATGCACATAGCATGGCTTAGTCCAAGTGTAAGGCCCTAGAACCAGTGATGTTGTAAGGGTCTGTTGTTCACTGAAGAATAATACCCCAGACTCAAATCGTATGCAAAAGCAGGGAGTGTTTTATTGTACAGAAGACCAGAATGCAGGGTGGGGGGAGGGGGGAGTCCCTCATTCCAAAATGGAGAGACAACCAAATGAGCTCGCAGGCTACATTTAAAGCTTGCGAGAGGATTCTGGGGTAGGTGGCCT
This sequence comes from Tokudaia muenninki, assembly GCA_036184385.1. Taxonomy (NCBI): domain Eukaryota; kingdom Metazoa; phylum Chordata; class Mammalia; order Rodentia; family Muridae; genus Tokudaia; species Tokudaia muenninki. The sequence continues at coordinate 161,931,812 of BTHS01000004.1, forward strand.
TTGTCTTAATCCATCTCTAAGGGCATTCCATTAAAGGGGCATGGGAGCTGGAACCCATTACTGGGAAAGTCTGGAAACTTGCTGACTCACTGTCCTTGCTTCAGGCTAGGTGACTGGGCATCTTCTAGCTTCTGACTAGCTGGCTGCCTGAAGCCTGGTTTTGTTTTGTTTTTTTTAGGCTAACTTGCCTGACCTTGCCCAGTTCTAGTCTCCTAGACTGTCAATTTGAAACCTGTCATGGAGTCAGCCCAGCCTTCTCAATGTAATGGCGTACCCCGAAGCCCAAGGCTGAGAGCCTATGTACCCAGTGGCTGCTAGTGGAAATCCAAGAGTCTAGGGACAGAGATTCTGATGCCTGAGCAACAGGAAGATGGTATTACCCCACATTATTACACTCACATTGTCTTAAGGATCTCCCGGTCCCAGAGTGCTTTTAGATCTCTCTGCCCCAATGCCCTGGGTCCCTAGCCACTGGACTCTGCTCTCAGCCCAGCTCGGTGACCACAATGTACATCTCTCTTATTTTCTCAATAATGAATTATATTTACCTCTGTCTTTGCACATACTTTAAAAAAAATAATAAAATATTTTGTTTATTTTAATGAGAACACGTCCTGGTTAGGTTTTTTTTTTCTTCAACCTGATGTGGGGTGGAGCTATAGACATTTGAGAAAAGGAACCCTCAATTAAGATATGTCCTCATCAGGTTGGCCTGCGGGCAGGCTTGTGCGTCATTTTCTTGATTAATGATTTATGTGAGAGGGTACAGCCCACTGTGGGCTGTGTAAGGCCCGGGGAGGTTGCTCTGGGCTGTACAGGAAAGCAGGCAGAGCAAGCCGACAAGCAGCATCCTTCTGTGGCCCCTGATTCAGTTCCTGCCTCGAGCCCCTGGCCGACTTCCTCAGTCATCTATGATCACTGTGACCAGGGTGTGTAAACCGAAATAAACTCTCTCCTCCCAAGGTCACTCAGGTCCTGGTGTTTTGTCACAGGATAGAAACCCTAGCTGGTGCTTCTTAGTTAAGACAGTCGCGGGATAATCCTAGGTTCCGGTCTGACGTCATCACTCACGCAGCGTGCATGCTCCCCTTGTCTCCACGTCTCTATGTCACCGTCTTCTTCCTTTCTTTCCTCTCTGCCAGTTGTCCCTTCTACTCCCGTGACTTATGAATTGTTTTCTAACGCATGCTGGACGTAGTGTAAAGCTACTTAATTAGTGGAAATAGATTTCTCTTCACAAAGGGCACACTTTCCCTATTCCAGAGAAGAAGGTGGAAGGCGGATTCCCCTTCGGTCTCATGGGGAATTGCATTAGCAGAAGGCAGTTGTAGGTTGTTTCCGTTCCCTCCTGGCTTCAGGTTTGTTGAGAGTGCCACACCCCCTCCACCCATCTTTGTGATCCAAGCCCTTGAGGACTGTCGCGCTTTGCTCTTTTGTCCCAGCTGCGCCCACAGTTCTGAACGTAACAGAAGTCTCCTGGGTAGAAGGTCGCGCTCTTGGCAGAGCCTCTGCATTCCAGCGCATGATTCATGCTCGCTCCGAGCCCTGCTTCCTTCAGGAACAGTCCCATGGCAAGCTTAATCATCACAGATCTCAGTCAGTGCAGCCTGGGAAGAAGCAGGCTGCTCCACTCTTCAGCATTCATTAAGAAAACAAAGATGTGCTGTGTCCCGTGTGCGTCAGTAGGTGGCAGAGAGGAGAGAGGCCATGTCTGTGCGCAGGGTTCTGACCTGCATATGTCTCAAGATTAGTCTCCACACCCCCCCCCCCCCCGAAAAAAAGCAAGCCTGTGGTGAACACCAATCTGGTACCACGCAGGGCTCCACGGCTCCCAGGACCATGGGCCAAGCTAGAGAAGAACCATGCCTGGGACTGAGGGACGCTGGCAGGAGTGAGCCCAAGACACATAATTTCGAATGGAGCCACTGGGGGATGGGGCAGGGCAAGGAGAGAGCCTGAGATGACCACCAGACTGGTGTCATGAGATGTGAACAGGAAGCTAGCCTGGGACAGCTAACAGTCCGGCGCCACACAGGCCTAGGGGTGCAGACCATACCTGAGAAGACCCCTGCCAGGCTCCTAATGTACATGCAGGACATAGCACTCCTGAGACCACTCCTGTGATGACCCCAGACACTTGGAGACCTTTGGCACCACTAAAAGGAGCAAGTAAGTGGTGGAGAAATGAGAGCGAGCGAAACAGAAGGGGCATCGGTTCAACGAAGAGAGGCGGAACTAGAGACTTGAGGGTATTGAGGAAGAGCCAGATATGAGTGGCTGGTGATGCCACCTGGGACCATGGTGGGGTCCTGACCAGTGCTGTCATTGGGAGACATGTGGCCCTGCAGTAGCAGGGGTGTCTTACCACCGAAGCTCAGGTAGATGTCCCTGGTCTGGGCTCCCACACGGGGACTTGAAGTCTGAGGGCTTTGCAGTACCAGCCCCACCCTCACCTGGACGTTGTGGGAGAGCTGTCCCTGGGGGCACGGGATCAGGAGAGCTGACCCCACCCTAGCCAGCTGCAGGACTCAGGAGAGAGGGGCTCACACATTGTGGAAGTTGTGGGTGAGCTGGCTTTACCAGTTGTCCCCATGAGGAGAGATAACCTCCTCAACACCTGAAGCAGGCAGAGAGACCTGGCCCTGTGGTCACCTGAGAGCAGGAGAGCTGTGCCTGCCCCTCGCCAGCTGCAGCACTTGGGAGAGAGGCCCTGGGTGGCACAGTAGAGCTGACCCTGGTGGCAGGGGCGTGAGCGAGCCACCCCAAGACCATGGGCGTAGGAGAGCTGTCCTGCCGCGTGTCTGCTGTAGTGACACTGGTGAGGGAGAGATGAGACCCCCACCTCACCCCTTGCCACCTGGGGAGAACTGAAGAGTTTGCCCTAACAGGGTCATGATAGGAGAGCTGTCCCTGTCCCTCACTGGCTGCAATGCTCAGGAGAGTGGGCCCTGCGCCCTGCCTGGGCAGCAGGGTAGAACTGGCCTGGTTGTGGGGTTGCTGGTCGGCCAGACCTGAGGGCAGGAGAGCGGGAGGGCCGGTGGGCCTGACCAGCTCAGATGCCTCTCAGGCCCAGATCGAGGGCTTTGGAATTGACCCACCTCAACATCTACCCCATCAATGAACCGGAGCATATGAAGTGCCGGATCTACAGATCCCAAACATATCTCCACGACACGGTGCAACAAGGACATCCAAGAGCGAGGTTCTAGTATCTACAGAGTAGCAGAGGCCAGAGGCCTCACACCAGACCAACAAGTCATTGCAACAGGCATTTGCAAGCAAAGAAGCGTAAACCAAAGGGTGCACTGTGGGACACACTGTGACACACTTCAGCTCACACAACCAGATTTTATTTTTTCTGTTGGGAGGGAGGTTGCCAGGGTGGAGGGTGGGGATGGGGTGGGGAGGAGATGAGTGGGATTGGGGTGCATGATGTCAAATTCACAAAGAACCAATGAAAGTTAAAAAGAAAAAAATGTTTTCAAGAATTGATCTACTTTTTTTTTCTATATTTTTTTATTTACATTCCTAATGATTTCCCCTCTCCTGGTTCCCCGCTCCCCGAAAGTCCCATCTTCCCTCCCCCTGTTCCCCAGTCAACCCCCTCCCGCTTTTCTGTCCTGGTGTTCCCCTACACTGCTACATCCAGTCTTTCCAGGACCAGGGGTCTCTCCTTCCTTCTTCTTGGAAATCAATTGATATGTGAACTGTCTAGGGTATTCCGAGATTCTGGGTTAATATCCCCTTATCAGTGACTGCATACCATGTGTGTTCTTTTGTGACTGGGTTACCTCACTAAGGATGATATTTTCCAGTTCTGACCATTTGCCTAAGAATTTCATGAATTCATTGTTTTTAATTGCAGAGTAGTATTCCATTGTGTAAATATACCACATCTTCTGTATCCATTCCTCCACTGAGGGACATCTGGGTTCTTTCCAGCTTCTGGCTATTATAAATAGGGCTTCTATGAACATAGTGGAGCATGTGTCCTTATTGCATGCAGGGGAAGCCTCTGGGTATATGCCCAGGAGTGGTATAGCTGGATCCTCCGGGAGTGTCATGCCTAGTTTTCTGAGGAACTGCCAGACTGCTTTCCAGAGTGGTTGTACCAGCTTGCAATTCCACCAGCAGTGGAGGAGTGTTCCTCTTTCTCCACATCCTCGTCAACAACTGCTGTCTCCTGTGTTTTTGATCTTAGCCATTCTGACTGGTGTGAGGTGGAATCTCAGGGTTGTTACTTTTTATCCTTTAGTTTATAGTGAGCCCCGTGGCTCATCATGGACTTCCATATCATAACCTTAAACAGAATCTGCCAAATTACTTTTAGTTCTTTTTTAAAAAAAAAAAAAAAAAGATTTATTTATTATTATACGTAAGTCCACTGTAGCTGTCTTCAGACACCCCAGAAGAGGGCAGCAGATCTCTTGACAGATGGTTGTGAGCCACCATGTGGTTGCTGGGATTTGAACTCAGGACCTCGGGAAGAACAGTCCATGCTCTTAACCCCTGAGCCATCTCTCCTGCTCTCTATTTTTAGTTCTTATGAGAGCTGCGTGTATAAGATACTGTCCTCTGCTTTGACAGTTGAAGGAGGTTCTTAGGCCCACTGGCCCACCATCATCCTGTCTGAGAGCCACCCTGTCAGCATCTCACCACAGAGTGGAGTGCCTGACTCCAGAACGCACGTCCCACTCCTGCCAGAGCCACTGTCGCTCTCTCACGGATGCTATGCATAGGGGCACTTCACGTACTCTCTGTGTAAGAGCTCATTATACCTCCTTCTGTCGGGAGGAATCTACTACACTGCTAATCATTTGTTTGTTCTGGGCTAATCTTTAATCTAGGAGGCTGGGGAGGAATGTGGGGCTCTGTGGGTCGGGCAGTGGCTAGCCTCCCCCTGCTACACAGAGGGCTAATGAACCGGCAATGTGTGCCTCTGAGAACTAAGACTGACCACCTACCCAGAGGGACGAGGCTAGACTTCAGAATGACTGGCTGTCTTTGCCCCTCCCCCACCCCCATACAACCTGCCGGCTAAAGGTAAGAGTCGGAGTTTTAAAATCTTAGTTATCTATTGTCTCCCATTGACAGTTCACTGAGTAAAACACAGCTGGGTTTTGCCCGAGTGTCAGATGGGGCAGATCTGGTTTCATTACAAGGTGATTCGGAATCTTTAAAAAATGTTCTGTGGTTAAGTCAATTTAAGAGATGCTTTGGGCTTCCCCTCCACAGAAAGGCTGGTACTGCCAATCAGCCTGTTAGAAGCCAAGCCACTAAGACTTGTTTAGTACAGTGTTCCTAAATGCTTTGCCCTCAGGACTTTCCCTCACACCAGCAGTCAGAATCACACTTTGCACAGACAGCCCTGTGTTACGGGGGCCCCCAGATTCTGCTCTTCATGACCCTGTAGAAGGTCACTGCCTTATTCAAGAGTGGCTCCCGGAGCATTTCTCAAGAGACCGCAGAGCTGGGCCTTATTAATAACATTGTTTCTTGTGGAAGAGACACACACTTATAAATGATAAACGTAATGGAGAACACAGCATAATGAAGTGTATTTTTATGACAAATGTGTTCCCTCCCCCAAGCTGTGAAGACAGCTAGCTACTCTCTCCACCCCGCGCCGGTGACACTCGGTGGCACTGAACTGAACTGAAGCGTTGAACCGAAGACAGGGAACTCTACAGCCGAGAAACCTGAAACCTCTCTAACTGCAGAAGTCAGAACAAGTGTGTCCCCACTGTGCGCTACAAACTGTAAGAGTTCAAAAAAAGATCCTGTATTAAAAAAATACTTATCTTCAGGGGACATGTGTGTGTGTGTGTGTGTGTGTGTGTGTGTGTGTGGTGTATGTGCTGTTTTACCTGAGGTTTTGAGACAGGGTCTTCTAATGTAGCTCAGGTTATTCTCAAGGTCACTAGTAGCCCAGGCTGGTGGAAAATAAAGTTCTTAGATTAGAGCTATGCCCTGTTTAGGATTCTCTGAGGCTGACTGACTTCTGGGATCTTGGACAGGAGAGGTGCTGTAGGTCGGGAGCCTAATTATCTCGGGCTATTTTTAGCCCTCGTGAGAGCCAATCATGGATCACCCATGTGTCACCTAACATGTGCCCTCTGACCATTAGATAAGTCAGTTTTCTGGAATGTACAAACAGACCGGCTATCTTCCACCAACCCAAAGGCCAACAGGTCACCAGGCAGCATCGAGGCCTGCAACAAAGATCGCCCCCTTTCTTGTAAGCTGCCTGCCTGTGTCCTCCATTTAGGCTCCTGCCAGTGTTCTGGAAGATGACTTTGGGGTCACTGGACCTTTCTGTTTGTTCTTCCTGGCACACCGATTAAACCTCCTCACTGTCCTGTTACACCTCTGACGGGATGTGTTGGGATAGAGCATGGCTAGCTGGGGCTGTGGGAAGTGGGGCGTCTGCCCTAAAACTGATTATAGAGGTTCTACGTGGAAGACGGCACAGCCTGAGGGGTTGGGTTTATAAATAATGTGAAGTGGAGCTTTTCTGGCTTCTAGCCAAGGACAAGAGTCAGAAGTGGTCACTTTGTACCTTTCTTCCCTAAAACTGTCTGACTCAGTTTTTATCTCCTGCTCTTCTCATGTGTGTTTGCTTTGTCGGTGCCCTTTCTATCTGAGGTTATGCAAAGCACCCGGAAACCAATTGCCAGGAGGGCTGACTCCTCCCATGTTCTGGACTGGCAGCTCTGCCTTCCTCTGAACCCTTTACTCTGCCTCAAACCCTTGCCAACTCTGAGCTATTTCACCCCTCTTCTATGAGCTATCTCATCCCTCTTCTATGAGCTATCTCATTCCTCTCTTCATGGAAGCACCAAGATAAACCACTGTTCTACACCCGAGGTCAGCTTGGCTTCTAGAAGTCCCAGACACAGAGCACCCCCAGGTGAGGGCAGTGGTGGCAGGGATAGCTGAGAGCTCGCATCATGGAGGCAGGGACAGCTGAGAGCTCACATCATGGAGGCAGGGACAGCTGAGAGCTCACATCATGGAGGCAGGGACAGCTGAGAGCTCACATCATGGAGGCAGGGACAGCTGAGAGCTCGCATCATGGAGGCAGGGACAGCTGAGAGCTCACATCATGGAGGCAGGGACAGCTGAGAGCTCGCATCATGGAGGCAGGGACAGCTGAGAGCTCGCATCATGGAGGCAGGGACAGCTGAGAGCTCACATCATGGAGGCAGGGACAGCTGAGAGCTCACATCATGGAGGCAGGGACAGCTGAGAGCTCACATCATGGAGGCAGGGACAGCTGAGAGCTCGCATCATGGAGGCAGGGACAGCTGAGAGCTCGCATCATGGAGGCAGGGACAGCTGAGAGCTCGCATCTTGATCCACGAGGAGGAGGTAGAGACAGGCACACTGGGAATGGTATGAGTCTTTTGAAACCTCAAAGCCCACCCCCAAGTGACACCCACTCCTTTGACAATGACACCACACTTCCTAATCCTTCCAAACAATTCCACTAATTGAGGACAAAGTATTTAATTATATGAGTGCATGGGGGCCATTCTCAATTCAAACCAGCATACCTAATGTTCTTTGGCTATCATGTTAGATCATTCTGTTATAATTTTAAATTGCATTGTGTGTGTGTGTGTGTGTGTGTGTGTGTGTGTGTGTGTGTGTACTTGTTCACTCATGTGTGCATTCCAAGGCTAGATGAGAAGATTTACAGGATAATTGGGGAGAGTTGGGTCTCTCTTTCCAGGGAACTCAGTCACCAGGCTTGGAAGCAGACCTTCCTTTACCTGGTGAGTCATCTTCCATTTTGAATATATTAACATAGACCACATCAGATAGTACATGAAATCTATCATGGCTTCCCTGTTTTGACATAGCCCATCTACCCGATTTCCCCACCATTTTGTTTGGTTAATGTATTGACTTATTGCTATCTTTTGTTGCTTGACTATAAAAGTTCACTTTGACTCAGAATATACTATCTTTCATTTATTTGTAACAGAACTGTGTTTCTAACTCACACCAGGCTCATAAAGTCTGATAAGGGATTTTATTTTAAGATAAAAATGCAATCGTGTAGCTAAGTCACAATGTCATACATCCACAAACACACACACACACACACACTCACACACACACACTCACACACACTCATACACACTCACATACAGACTCACACACACACACACACTCATATACACTCACATACACAGACTCACACACACACACTCACACACACTCACATACACAGACTCACACACACACACTCACACACAATTACACACAGACTCACACACACACTCACATCCTACTTGTCTGTATTGCTGCTCCAACAGGACTGGGAATGAGTCGCGGTGCTTGATTGGTTTATGGTGGTGATGAGTCACTAGGACCAAACATTCTTCAAAGCTCTTGGCTGATGCTGGCATGCTCTGGCGTGAGCTACCGAGAGATGACATTTCAGAAAATGGGAAGGAAACCATGGTGTCTTACCGTCTCCCCATGGAAGGTGTTTGCCAGCTGCCTGGAGGGCTGTTTTCATCCCTGCACAGCCTGCTCACGAGGCTTCACACTCCCACTTGCACGCCACCTCCCATGACACGCAAATTTCTGTTATTCATCCTTCAGGTCCACACCAGGGAGTTTTTACTCAAGCACGATTGTGCAGGCCGTCACTGAGCGCGGGCCATCACTGAGCGCAGGGCAGGGCATCACTGAGCACAGCTGGTGATCACTGAGCACAGGCCATCACTGAACGCAGGGCAGGCCGTCACTGAGCGCGGGCCGTCACTGAGCACAGGCCATCACTGAGCACAGGCCGTCACTGAGCACAGGCCGTCACTGAGCGCAGGGCAGGGCATCACTGAGCACAGCTGGTGATCACTGAGTGCAGGGCAGGCCGTCACTGAGCACAGGCCGTCACTGAGCGCGGGCTGTCACTGAGCACGGGCCATCACTGAGCACAGGCCGTCACTGAGCACAGGCCATCACTGAGCGCAGGCCATCACTGAGCGCGGGCCGTCACTGAGCGCAGGCCGTCACTGAGCGCAGGCCGTCACTGAGCACAGGCCATCACTGAGCGCAGGGCAGGGCATCACTGAGCACAGCTGGTGATCACTGAGCGCAGGCCGTCACTGAGCACAGGCCGTCACTGAGCGCATCGTTAACTTCCATCCCTGGTGTTTTGGTCTCGTCCTTGGTGGTTTATGTGTGCTAGGCCCCAGGATTAGTGCTTAAATTTCGTGTTTCCTTTAATTCTCTAGACACCACCCAGGGCAGTGAGTGGGCTCACTGTGCACTTGGACAGAAGGAAAAGGACAGGATCATGAGCCTCCCCATCCTGTCTACTCTGAGGCTCAGTGGTTGCAGATGGCCTCCAGACACGGCCAAGTGGACCATGCAAGTGACCAGGCCCTTGTATGATGCACCCACTCATCTTGGTCTATTGTGTGTGTGTGTGTGTGTGTGTGTGTGTGTGTGTGTGTGTGGTGTTTGTTTTGATGATAGAGTCTCATTCTGTAAGTCAGGCTGCCCTTGACTGGAGATCCTCCTGGTCTCAGCCTCCCTACTACTGGAATGACACAGGTGTGGGCCACTAATCCTTGCTTGTGATGTACAAACTCTCCTCCACTGTCCCCACACTCTCTTGCTGTTATGGTAACAGTGGTTACAGGTAACCACCACCAGAGCAAAGACGTGGAGAGACAGCAGCCAGGATCTATGGATGCAGATACCTGACATTATGAACAGCCCTGTAGACCGGGAACAAGAGCTTGGTGGCCTTTGGGCACTCCTCTGTGGTATGTCACAGTTCTAGGGGAACAGGGCCGGGAGATCGCATACGCACACTGTGACTGTGTAAATATATATACACATTCTAAATCCGTGAGAATTCACTAGATTGGCTTACCTGATAGGACTGGGTAGCCCAATGGCTGTCTGTGCACTGAAGAGGCTGAGAACTATAAACTGGAGGCTTCAGCAGGACTAACCTGCTATTGAGGGACTAGAAGGTTCCTGGAAGCTGCTTGTCTTCGGTTTCTATTGGGATGCTGAAGAAATGGGTCTGATGTCAGTAGAGGAGACACGTGGACCAGCAAGAAGTGAAGACAAGTGGACGGATGGGTGGACGGGTAGCCAGGTGGGCAACCCCTTGCATTTTGGTTCTGGCTAACTAACTGTTCTCCTGTGGTAGTTACTGGACAGTCTCGGCCCAACTTTTTCACCTGCAAAGTTAGAAAAATATGTTTTCTTAAATCATTGTAAGGATGAAAATAGCCACATGGTGCATTGAATATGCAAGAGGCAAATGTCTCCCCCCTTCCCTCCCTTTCCCTCCCCCGTTGCTCTGCCCTCCCCCAACGCCGCTCTCTTATATCCACCAACATTGCATCTCCTCCTATTTGTCTCTTTGAAAACCCTTGATGAGGACAGTTAACGAAAACCTTTAAGAATATTAAATTTGTCATTTATTGGCAATATTTAAAGACTCAGAGAGTAATATGCACTTTGCAGCTAAGCCGGAGAACTAAATCAAGGCTGGTATGGACAAACCCCATGTAAATTCTCCGCGGAACAGGAGGATTTGTGTTCACCATGGCTCTGGGGTCATGACCATAGACCATCGTGGGCTTTATCACTCACAGCTTCCCAAGATGCTGCTTATACAATCGCAGGACGGAATTCCTCCAAATTACTATATTGGCAGAGCCGAAGATGCACTTAAGTCTGAAGGATCTTAACGGAAGGAGCAAACCCGGGCAGACACACAGACTCTGCGTGCTTGGGACCTTGAGAGAGCTTTGCTGGTATACAAGGCTCTCGTAGCCAGAAGCTAGTTCTGGCCTGGAAGAAGAGCATCCTGGCTTGCGACAGACTTTGCCTCAGTTTCTCACCTGTGTCCCGACACTGAGCCCTGTGTGCCCGCAGACATCTGTCGGACCTTCCTTGGGAAGCCCCTTTTGCAATGTCAGGCCTAAATCCGAGTCAAGGTCCGCCTTGACAGCTAGGAAACCCTGGGGAGCCTCAACTGGCCCAGTTGCAATCCCTTCCCAACCTTACTCTCACTCAGAGACCCCAAGCCCCAGCGGACCTCCTCACTGAAGGGACCAGACCTAGCTCCTGCCTGTCTCTCAGGAGTTACTTAAGCAGGCCAATCACATGCACGGGTAAAGACTGGGATCAGCTCCCCTTCTCGGTACTGTGAAGCTGGTCTTCTACAGTTGACAGTTCCCTGCTCCCGAGTTGAGCACCCAGACGGGCCCCATAGAGGTGTGATGTATCCTTTCTGCTTGGGCTGTGGGTCCACATGATAAATCGAGGCTGATCTCATCTGTCTGGTGTTTAGTGTCTCATTCATTTTTCCATGTTTATAAACCCTCCCCTATAGGGAGGCTATGAGCCTTGCCCGGAAGGAGAACAGGAGGCAGCCATTTGATGCAGTGCTGGCCCACAGGTGCTGCCTAGCAACACCTTCTGGTCTAAGGGAGGAGCCGTGGGTACCACCTCTCCAGTGATTGGAACACATTTGAAAGTTGAGTTAGCGTCTCCAGATCATCAGACTTAAATGTAGTCCTTACCCCTCATCAAGGAAATGCAACAGATGGAGGCCTTTGCAGAAAGCCACATGTATCAAACGCAGAGAACAAGACATCATGTTGAGCCCCATCACAACAGATATGCCGGTAATACAACTTGTGCACAGCAGGGTCGGGGCACTGCAGAAGAGAGGGGGACAGGTTGTGTGAGAGAGGAATGCGGAGTGTGCCCTGAGAATATGTCTCTTAGGGGTGTCAGAAGCTAAACCCGTGAGGTTCCCCCAACATTCTGCTAAACCTAACTCACGTGAGAGGAGACACCAAGCTGTCTCCTAACCTCTGCTGTGACATCTAGACACACATACAAACACACATACACACACACACACACTCACTCGCTCACATGCACAGATCCCACATGCATTTTGTTATTTATAATTAAAAATTCATTTAATCTCATAATGTGTGTGAGCCCTTTTGCCCGTCTGTACCCTGTGTCCATGCAGGGCCCTCAGTGTCCAAGAGGCTCTTTCAGCTTCCTGTGGAACTGGAGTTAAACTATTATGAGCCTCTTGGTGTGGGTCCTAGGAAGTGAACCTGGGTCCTCTGAGAAAGAAGCAAGTAGTCTGAACTACTGAGTTCTTTCTCCAGCCACTGAATACATAAAAAACAAAACAAAACAAAACAATTAACATTGAGAAAGGCGGACTGGGCGTGGAGTCCCGTGTCGGCGCTCTACTGTGGCATGACACAGCGAAGGTCCTCAGACTCTTCCGACACTTGATCTGCAGGGAGGACCCGCCCATGGACAGCTGTGACATCTCAACAGACAGCTTTGAGAGCATCGCTTGGTGTGGCGTCTACAGCAAACGCCAACATGGGACGGAGCTGGGAACCACTTCCTTCTCCTGGACTTTGCCGGGATGTGTTTGGTATAGCTACCTCCTACTGAGTCCTGGCTGTAGGGTACTATGGTAAGGGTTCCCTTGTCTTCATTTATTGAATCTTCACAGTGTTCTAAGCAGCTTGGGAGGGGGAGCAGTGTACTTAGCTCACGCATTCAGGTCACGGTGCGGTGCGCCACTGAGTGAAGTCAGGACGGAAACTCAGGCAGGAACCGGGAGGCAGAAACTGTAGCAGAGACCATGGAGGACTGTGCCTACTGGCCTGCTCCTGTTGCCTGCCCAGCTAACTTTCTCAAATATTTGAGGCCCGCCTATCCGATGGTAGCATGGCTGCAGTGGGCTGGCCCTCCTACGTCCATTAGCGATTAAGAAAATCTCACAGTACCCAGCCACGAGCCAATCTGACGGAGGCGATGCTTCAGCTGAGGCTCCTGCTCTTGGAGCTGCAGGACTGTCGGCTCGGTCCTCTTTAGACATGCTTTCTTTTCCAGTCAGCAACTGCCCCGCTGAAATGTAAGCAGCCATCAGTGAAGCAGACATGATTTTAGCTGGCTTCCTACGCAAATGTAGAGATCTGAGTTTGCAAGGTCCTCCGCAGAGACCACACCCGGAAGATCGTGGTGTTTTCTTGTGGCTCCGACACGTGGACTCAGGCATGCGCAGAGATGGAGTTTCCCTCTGCAAGTCAGCCCCACAATCTCACCGGATGAAGGCAACGCCGAGAACTCTCCCGGACCAGACACCAGCACGGAACACGATGGGTATGTAACTTTTGCTGCCAGACGATGCCCCCATTTGGAGTAAAAACCATAACCTTTTGCTTTTTGGACATTTATAATAAAACCTGAAGGATACAGATAACAAGGCTAAGAAAAACAAGCGCATCTAATGTCACAGTGGAAGGGCAACTTCCACGAATAACTTTTGTTCAGTCAATCTGTTGCATTTCTTATCTTTGTCTCTTTATCGATGTACCTGTTGATCTAAGGCCACAGTGAGGTAGCCACCATGAATGCAAACCTTAGTAGACAGGAAAGTACACGGATAATAAATACACTCCAAGTACTTTAGAGATTTATATTTTACGTGTGGTGGTGTTTTACCTGCCTGTATGTATGTGTACCGTGTGCACGCAGAGCCTGAGGATGCAGATGGAAGTGTCTGCCGCTTTGGAACTGGAGGTACAGATAGTTGTGAGCTGCCACGTGGGTGCTGGGAACTGCAACCAGGTCCCTTTGCAGGGACAAGTGCTAACCACTGAGCGTCTCTCCAGCCTTTTGACTACTTCTGTAAGTCGAATATATTTGTGTGTCTAACATGCAACCAGACTAGCTGTGTCTCTCCTCTGCCTTTACCTGGGCAATGAGGGTATTTGCCCTAAGAACTGGCATTGGGCTAGGGAGATAGGCTAGTCATTTAGTGTTTCCCTTGTAAGCATAAGGACGTGGGCCTGACTCCCAGGACCCACCCTAACACTAACAAACAGGATGTGATGTTTTCTGCCTTCACAACCGAGAAAGATGTCTCCACGGATCACAGTCAAAAAGATTTCACTCGTTGGCAGAGATCCAAGAATAAGACATGACTTGGAAGACATGGATCCATCTGAGTGAATTTTTAAAGCCGGATTGAAGATTATGAGGCGGTAGGGAGGGCAGAGTCCACAAGCAATGGGGCACGGTCATAAGCAGGTCTTGTTGAAGGGGTATGCGTGCAGTTGCAGTCACAAGATAAGCTGTGTGTATGAACCTTGATCTGCGGAGAACCTCCCAGGAGTCACCTCTGCAGACACACCCAGAGGTGTGTGCCCCTGGATACTCCAAATCTAGGCAAGTTGACAATGATGGTGGACATCAGCTCATAAAGCCATTCCTCTGCCCTTTAGCCAATGACACTAGCCCTTACTACCCAACTTTCCTCATTTAGGTCAAAAGGCTTGCAAGAAACGCTTCGTGTACACTGACTACTGCCACCCTGCCTCTCTTGTCTGTCATCTATCAGCAGGGAGACTGACATGGGTATAAGGGTCCCATAGCTTAGCCGATCGCTGCAGGCCCGTGAAGGAATCCGTGCAGCTGCGTCACTACGTCTGCTTTTCCGAGAACAGAGTCTGTGGGTCTCCGGAGGTGCCTGAGAGAGGCTGCCATGTATCGGATGATAGTTTTTTGATTACAGTTCCCCTGCGCCTAGCTGGATCATGGAGGCTTTCAGAGCCCAGTTCTCAATTATTAAAAGCATAGCAAGTGTGCAGAGAGCATTTGCAGTACGGGGGAGCGAGGCCTTTAAAAGCCGCAGCTGTGCCTCACCGTGTCTTTCTTAACCTCTGTAGATGAGTTAATAGATGAGCTCCCAGTGTGAGAGCCCATTAGGGTGATGGGTAAGTCATTCGCCAGTTGCATTTAGAATGTGGACTACTGACGCCAGCCACTGCCACCGCTAAGCCTGAGTATGACTTGTTCGGGGTGGCTGTTGGATGGGATCAAAGTGCAGTTAACAGTCCAGTGTCTGCCAAAAGAAACGGATAAGAAAAGGAGAAACAGGACAGAAGAGCCCCTGGGGCTGGATCTCTCCTGTACCCACAAGGAAAATCTAAATGTGTTGTGGAGACATCAGAGAGGGCAGGAGCTCGAGGTGGCCAGATGGGTTTCACACAGAACGTGGAACTACTGAGGAAAAACCAAAGATGGGCTGTTCTCATTCTGCTAGCAAGACAACCTAAAATTCAGGGATGTTGGCAAGGCCCAGGGTTAGATTAGGGTAGACGGGGTTTTCCAGAGACCAGTAAGGCAGACTAGCTGAATCAGCAAGACCCTGCTTCCGAAAGTATAGGGTAGTGGTCAAGTGAGGAAGATTCTCTACCATGGGGATACACACACACACACACACACACACACACAGACACTAGACACACACACACAGGGGGATACACATGCACAGACAGACACTACACACACACAGACAAACACAAACACACACACACACCTGGAGATATACACACAGAGACACTAGACACACAGACACACACACACAAACACACACACACACCTGGAGATATACACACAGAGACACTAGACACACAGACACACACACACAAACACACACACACACACATCTGGGGATATACACACACCCAGACACAGACACACACACAGACACACAGACACAGACACACACACACACACACACACACACACACACACCCCTCCACATCACACAAACACAAATAGAAGAACCCATCGTTACCCGTGTCTGTAGCTGTGTTTAGGGCAGCATTTTACCGTGAGAACATGTCACAGAGTCTCTATAACACCAGACCTTGGGGTATGTTCCAAATCTTTCCTATTACAAAAATGTTTGTTTTTGAACACTATTCCTTTTGTTATTTTGAAAACAATTAAATTACCCTTATTTTTTTTTAAAGTTGAACATTCAGAAAAATCTTTTCTTGGGACAGTTGTGTTTCTGTGTGACTGTTTCCTGGGATGTCAGCCTCTCTTTAGCACATGTCCTTCAAATGCTCCTCATTAGCCTCTTTACTGGTTCAACAGTGGGAGAAACTGTCAAATTACCAGTCAGGCCTGAGAAAGTATTAAGAAGATTGCACGTATGGGTAAGGCCCCTTTGGATGAGAAAAGGAGTTTATAATGCAGAATCCTTCATTTTATTATAGTTTATAATCTGGATGATGTTTCATTCTAGCCTTTGGGGGACTAAGGCCTGAGGCTTGCCACAAATTTAAGGCTGACCTGGGAGACACACTGAGTTTCAGATTGGCCTGAGTTACATAGTGTGTCTTCAATCTCAATAAAGAAACAAAATCCTTAGACTAATTCAGCTGCATCCAAAGGTTTAACCCACGCCCACACTCCACCTCACTCCACTCTGCGTGGTTGTGAGGATGTCACTGATGGGTGGCTGTTAACATGGGCAGATTTCTCCTCACAGCTTTCAAGTGTGTGGGCTATTTCTATGGAAGGGTTAGGATCAAGTTCTGCTTTACATTACAAAGTAGCAATATGAAACGAGGCAAGGAAATAGTGGTGTAGGCACGACAGAGCTTCAGGTAATCGGAGGATGCTCCCCGACATCTTTAATGTCAGAGAACCGAGCCTTTTGCACAGGGTGTAATCTGGACCGAACTGATACCGTGTTCCAGTTACAAGCCAGAGGCAGAAGGGATCAATGAAGAGGCATGCTACCCCTGTCTGGGAAGGCTTCCCAAAAGCCACATTGTTGTGTGAGTTTTTTCCTGGAGAGAGAAGAATAAACAGACATCCCATCCCTCAAATGCACCGGAAATGACCCAGCAAGGAAAGTATTCTTGGATGCCAGCTTGGAGAAGCAGTGAATTTTCTGGGGTGACTTATAGGAGCCTGGTAATGAAAGGTGACTTCCTGACAGCAGAGTTCACCCCAGTGAGTATGTTCACTCAGAAAAGTTGCTTCTATGGAGCTCTCTGCACAACCTTCAGGCACCTCCATGACCGAATTCTCTTTGAGGATGCTCTTTGAGATGGGAGCTCATGGAACTTGTAAGTTGCAAGCCAGGGGCTCTCAGGCCAGTACCAAGGGGAGATCAGGTTAGATACCTGCAAAGGGCAGAGGCCTGTGGAGAGAACTATATCAGAGACATATGGATCTCCTTCTTTGCGGTTGAATCTGGATCCTATTTTGAAATCAAAGCTTCCACTGAATGTTTATGGCACAAAGCACAGTCACGAGGACAGGTGTTTGCCAGTCAATAGAAAAATGACAGAAATGCATTTGGATCTCACAAAGTAGTTATACTTGTTAGGATTCTGTCTAAACTCCATCCAACAGTTACCTGGCAACAGCCAGGAATGCCCTTCCCCACAGTTACCTGGCAACATCCAGGTAGGTCTGGCCCACTATAAAAGGGGCGGCTTGTCCACTCCTCCCTCTCTTGTCTCTCTTACTCTCTTAGCTTCTCTCTTGCCCTCTTGGGCTCTTCCCTTCCCCCTCCCTTCCCCCCTCCCCCTCTCTCCACGTGGTCATGGCCGGCCTCTACTTCTCTACTTTCTCCTTCTTTCTGCCTTACTCTGACCCTGCTACCCTCTTAACTCCTCTCCCCATGCCCTGAATAAACTCTATTCTATGCTATACCATTGTGTGGCTGGTCCCTCAGGGGGAAGGGATGCCTCGGCATGGGCCCACTGAGGCACCCCCTTCCTCCACACACCCACAGAACCTATTCTCACACCTCTTTCTCTTTTGATGATCACAACAATACTTATTTTGTACCTTGTTACTCTTAGGTTTAGAGTATTCATTTTGAGTGTGTGTCTGTGTCTATGTGTAGGATGTGCACCTGAGGGACAGCCTTCCATCCCTTGGAGCTGAGTTTCAGGTGGTTGTGAGCCACCTAACGTGACTGCTGGACTGAACTCAAGTTTCCTTGCAAGACCCCTCAGTCCTTCTCAGATTTCTGATTCTGACTTTCAGCCTCAGGTCAAGACCAAGCATTGTCTTGTACCCTGAGATACACCCAGCAAGTTTTTATACATTGGATATGCTGATTTCAAAGAGCTTTGTACATCATTATTTTAGATCTTCAATGGCTAAAGGATTTGTTGGACCAAAATCTGATCCATGGACTTGTCTTTTTTTTTTTTTTTTTTTGGTTTTTCGAGGCAGGGTTTCTCTGTGTAGCCCTGGCTATCCTGGAACTCACTCTGTAGACCAGGCTAGCCTCGAACTCAGAAATCCGCCTGCCTCTGCCTCCCAAGCGCTGGGATTACAGGCGTGCGCCACCACTGCCCGGCATTTATTTTTTTTTTTTTTGGACTTGTCCTTTTAACCTCACTTCCAGAGGTCCGCACTGTCTTTTGGCTCAAATGCTAAGATACTTTGGGATTTTTTTTGATGATTTGATATCAGTAAAACAGAACTTCACAGTCCCTTTTCATCTAGACTGTCCACTGCTAAGTCAGGCACACACAGATAATGACTTAAACCCCAGCGCATGTCCTTTCGGTTCCTACGAGGGGAGACGTGCAAGCCTCTGAGACGGACAGGGAATCCTGATCAGAGTTTTTAAGAGTTCCTTCCAATCAAATCCTCACTTAGTTGATTTAGTCACTGGGCACACGTTCCAACCACAGACATGTTAACAGGTTTCCTCTTCTCTCTACACATGTCCTATGTCTCTATGAAATATGCTAATATATATTTTACAACTGACAGCACACATATGTATGTATGTGAAAGAAAAATCCCTACAGGTTTCTACTTAGCAGCCTTCAGTGAGAGGCTGGGAAGACGGCTCAGTGGGTAAAGCGTTAACTGAGCAAGCACGATGACAGGAAGTCAGATCACCACCACTCATGTAAAAGCTGGCACACACAATGACATGTATGTATAACATCATTGCTAGGAGGCCAGATTGCAGGGACTCTCTGGCCAGTCAATCTAGATCAAGGTTTAATGGGACCCCACATCTCAAAAGAATAAGGGAAGCTTACTAAGGAAGATGCTATCTGTGCTTGTAGCTTTACATATGAGGAAACACCCCCACACGCATACACATGTACTCACATGCATTCAGCACACACATACATACATGTCTTAGGGTTTCTATTCCTGCACAAACATCATGACCAAGAAGCAAGTTGGGGGAGGGGGAGGGTTTATTCAGCTTACACTTCCACATTGCTGTTCATCACCAAAGGAAGTCAGGACTGGAACTCAAGCATGTCAGGAAGCAGGAGCTGATGCAGAGGCCATGGAGGGATGTTATTTACTGGCTTGCTTCCCCTGGCTTGCTCAGCTTGCTTTCTTATAGAACCTAAGACTACCAGCCCAGGGATGGCACCACCCACAATGGGCACTACCCACTTGATCACTAATTGAGAAAATGCCCTACAGCTGGATCTCATGGAGGCATTTCCTCAAGGGAGGCACCTTTCTCTGTGATAACTCCAGCTTGTGTCAAGTTGACACACAAAACCAGCTAGTACATATGTATTCAAATGCATTCAGTATAAACATATATATACACATATTTACATGCATGCAGTGCACACACACACACACACACCCCGAGCCTCAGTGAAGCAGTAACTTTAAGTTTCACGAGTGTGCCCCATGATGATGGCAATGGCTGGCTGTTGATAGCGAATCTGTTTGGAAGGCGGTGCAGAAGGAAGATCAGAATAAAATAGACAACAAAGACTCCTCATCTTCTGCCTTGAGTTTCAGGCTGTCAGGTCGCCATCTTCAACATGCATGCTCTTGGCAGCTGTGAGGCGAAATGACTAGCTGGCAGAGTTCACCTAGAATCTACAGAGCAGAGCATGCTGGGATGAGAAGGGGGGCCGCAGGTTGATCCCCAAGACACCGGCTCCACTGTCTCCGCCGCGGTTAATTTTACGTTTCCCAGTAATTATATTAGTTGTTGAGAATTATTCTTAAAGTTCTAAGGCTGTCGGCTTAGTTTGATGGGGAGGGGGAAAGAATTGTAAGAGTTAACACAGTTCTACCTACCACACCCGAATACTGATTCTTGGGTGGCCCCACTGTGTGTCTAACGATTTGGGTTGCCTCTCTTTCCTTCCACAGAATGTGTTATATGGCAGATGCTTTGCTGAGGCCCCCAAATTATTCTGTAACAAAAGAGTCAGAAACAAGTCTTTCCCCGACTCTTCTTATGGCGAAGAAATGAGAGACGGTTCTCATCCCGCTTTCCGTTCTCTCAAAGCCTCTTATCTCCAGACCAGAGTGTTCTCAGAGCACCTCAGCCCTCAGGTATCGAGCTAGGCGACTGCGTTTGCATCATCTTCATTTAGAGGGACAGACTCAGCAACAGCTCTTGACAATTACCCTTTGTCAATAGCATTCTGAGCTCGGAGTCTGTTCCCAGGCGCTTCTGGCTGCAGCAGCACACTTGGCCCGTTCTCTGTCGCCTGCTTGCCTGCCTCCCTTGGTGGAGTCTCTCTACAGGGCGGAGGAGTTGTAAATCACGTGACTCCCTCTGCTGCCACTCCCCTTTGTCAAACATAGAACCACCACAGCAGCGTTTCAAGCAAGGACGGTGTTGTTGTAAAATGACCACCACCGGACTCACTCTGACCCTTTTCTTCTATGTCTCCGATGTCTGATCACCATTTCTTTAAAGATTACACGCCACACTACAAGCGGAAGAAAAACACCAGAGAATAAAAATGACCATCGGGGATGTCCGCATGTCTTGAAGGAAGAGTAACTGGCTGTGATGTAGGGTTAGGGGGGCAGGAAAACTTATGAGTAAGAATTTTAGATATTTGAAACCTTGGATAAAACTGACGTGCCTGGTCTGAAGGGCTCAGAATGAGTTACAGACCGTAGGGACAGCCTGAGTCCCTAACCAGCCTTCATGGTGCAGTCTGTTTGCAGGACCCAACATTAGGGCACAAAGATTTTACCTCAAACTGGCCAGACAAGTGGGCCTAGGGAGAGAGGAAGAAAATGGGAGAGGATGGAGGAGCTGAGGGAGAGAAGGAGGGAGGGAGGGAGGGAGGGAGGGAGGGAGGGAGGGAGGGAGGGAGGGAGGGAGGGAGGGAAGGAGAGAGAGAGGGAGATCAAGAGCGACTTTTGGATGTTGGATCTGTCTTCTGAAAATCAAAAATTAGGAATTGAAGTTGAAAATGGGAAATGCCAATCTAGAAAATATCTGTACTTTATTCAATGAGAGTTTTCAGTTACAAAAATATATTTTCTAGGTAGTTTGAAGATTTATTGTTATGTGTACATGTAAATACCTTCCTGTGTATATGTGCACGAAATGCATGCCTGGTGCCTGAAGATGCCCGCAGGAGGATGTTGCATCCCCTGGGACTGGAGTTACAGCTAGTTGTGGGCAGTAGTATGGGTGTTGGGAACGGAACCCGGGTCTTCATATAAGCACTTTTAAAATGGAAAATGATTAATAGCATTTTTGACTATTTAGACTTTTTAGATTTTGTGATTAGTTTTATCATTTTGACATACAACCTAGAATAACTTGGACAATCTCAGTGAGGAACTGTCTACATATGGTTAGCTTGAGGGTGTCTGTGTGGGATTGCCTTAACTGATCAACAGGTAAACCCAGCCCAACGTGGGCACAACATTCCCTAGATGAGGGGTGCTGACCTGTATAAAAGTGGAGAAATCAAGCTGAGCATTTGTGAGTTCATTCCTCCCTGCCTAGACTGTGGATTTGATGTGATTAAGCCCTTTGCCATGGTTCCCTCTCAACAGTAAGCTATAATTTGGAATTAGAAAGTAAAGCCCCTTTTCCCTACCTTGATTTTTTTCCCCCACCAACAGAAACTAGGACAGATAAGAGGATAAGAACTAGATCGTGAGCAGATGAGCAGCAGTGTTTCTTAAAGCATCATTCACAACAAGGAACACCGAGGACCAACTTAATGATCCCATAAATGTATGGAAAGTAAGAGATGGTCGACTTGGCCTGACAGTGTCTGAGCAACTCAGGAGGTCCACACAGCACACAATGGGATAAAATTACAACAGGAGACATCTCACTAAAACCAAAAGGCGGTGAAGCCAGGGCATGAGGGACGGATGCAGTAACTTCATGTTCTTCCGAGTCTTTGATATGCTTATACATTTATTGGCTAGGATTGAGTCCACAGTCTAGGTTCTTTCACACTAAGCAAGGACTACTGATATAACCCAAAAGAACTGAAATTTATTTTTCAAAATCTGTTTCTATTTAAAAAACTGGTTCAGAAAATATCTCCTGGGATCTTTGTCCCTTGTTCCCAATTTGCCCAACATTTGAAAGTTTTAGATATCTGTATAATGTGTAATTTATTCTCTTGCAAGCTGCCAAAATTCTTCTCTAATTTGTCCTTTTAAAAGGAGGGAAACTCTACTTTCTAAACAAAGCCCTGGCTACGGGGATTCCCACAAGAGGGCTCCCCTTCTGGGAGAAGGCAAGGGATAGCCCTTTTAAACCTTTCTTTTAAGCTTATTTATTTATTTACCTACTTACTTACTTATTTTTATTTAAGACACGGACTCTAGTAACTCAGGCTGGCCTTGATCTGACTGTGTAGCCAAGGACAACCCTGAATTCCCGAGCCTCTTATCTGTCTCTCATGGGCTGAGAATACAGGCATTTACCACCAGGCTCATTTATGCTGTACTGGGGGTAAAATTCAGGGCTTCATATATCCAGGCTAGCTCAACAGATAACCCCTGTAAACTGCACTCCACAGGGACATTCAGGGAGTTAGTAATTTATACAAAAACGAGGAACTAATGGAGACTTCAGATACTCACCATTGCGATCTTAACAGGGTTCTGCTGGTGACCCAGCTGGGCTGTGCAAAAGGGGCCGGTTCTGTGGCTCTCCGAGCTGAAACTGAAGTCAATCTGATCCTGGAACCTCCACTCAGAGTTGCTTAGTAAAACAGAGTGCTCCAAGGTTGTGACCCCCAAATGTTCCTGTGTGTTGTGAGGATGTGCTAGCCTTGTCCCTTGGTCTTAGGGAACACTCCCAGCACAGGAAGACATTGGGAGCACTGTCCTGGAAGCTTAATGACGCAACCGGGGCAGAGTCTACCAAGGGACCGAGGAGCTGAGGCTCGTCTAGACCCTTGCAAGGATGAAGGGCTATTCTCCTCAGGACACACTTCACAGGAGGAAGCAAGGCTCGCACAGATCATGTATTGACCACCGGCAGGGAAGTATTCAGATAAACCTTCTTGACAAGGCCGTGGACTCAGAGACAGGAAAAACAAATTCCCCACAACACAATCCTCCAACACAACAAGATCCTGAGGTAGAACCTGTTTTGAATTTAGGAAGCCTTTTATTGAGAGCATGAAGGTAGACACTTGTAGTTAATCTAACAAAAAGTTATATTTTATTATGCTGAGGTCATCACACAATGTTCACGCTCTAAATTCCTAACTACAACCCTAAGCTTATCTGCCCACAAAACTGCTCACCCAGGCCTTCTCTCTTAGTGGGAGGTTGTGTCCAGTCTCTAACAGAAGTCTCTGGATTGAGGGTCAGGATCCTGGGGTAGATGCTTCAGCAGCGGGGCAGATCAAGATGGCGTCTCCAGTGGTGCAGAGCAGGGCAGAGCAGAGCATCCCTCTTGGTCTCTGCTTACATACTGTTCCGTGGGCATCCCGGGGTTCCAGGACTGTGGCTTGTTATCTTGAGTGAGCGATGTTGCTGAGTTCTGGGTGTAGTGGACTAAAGCTATTTTTAGATGTCTAAAAGGCACTTTTTACTATGTTCACTCCACCTCTGTGGGTAGGAGGGGTAACTGGACATACTGGAAGCTTATATAATCCTTGTTTTCTGTGTTTTTACTACTGATCTTTGAGGGAAGGGGTTGGGTGGGGGTAGGAGAAGCTCCTTGGGAGAGTGATTATTGTCCAAGGTCACAGACTTTTCTTGGCTGTTTATTCCCAGTGTGAACGTGGAAGCAACAGATCAGAAGCCAGGAAAAGTCAGCACACTATCTGTACATTCTTAAGGGTCCCTTTCTGTTCTCTCCAAAGCATTGTGGTTACTGTTTCTATAGCAACCATGAAACAGAACAGCCCACACAGTTTAGTCAGCTTGGAACTCAAAGGTGATGCCCAATAGCATAATCTGGGTATAAAGTAACAGAACAGACCATTTTCTGAAAATGTACAAGTCTACCTGAGTGTGGAGAGTGCAGAGGTAACATGCCCTGTGTCTCAGCAGCTAGACTGTCTACTCCACCCTACACACTGGTGGTGCCTATGTGAAGCTTTAGACCCACCAGGGCACGTGAGAAAGTATCATCTCGTTGAGTAAGGGATTCTTCTGGATACTATAGACTGTGGTGTGGCTTCTTATCTTGGAGATCCTTGACAGGTATTACCAGAGGTTGGTGCCAAACATTCTGGCCATCTTTAAATGGTCAGTCCATCAGTATTACGTTCATCCACAAGGCTGGACAGCTGTCCCCACTGTCCATTTCTAGAACCTTTTCAGTATACCCACATATCAAACATTTTCCCATCCCTTCTCTCCACTCCAGACTCCTGGAAAGCTGGGCTGTGATTTCTCTCAGGATAAATCTGTAGATTTCTCTCCTGAGATAAAGTGACCCCCATACTCTGTCCTTTTGCTCCTGGCTTATGTCAGTTCATTCATATTGATATGTCTGAATATCACATTTTATAGTTCAATAAAATGAGCCCATATAGTAGCACATATATTAAAAATCCATTTATCTGCTGATGGCTCTTGAGGAACAAAAGTAGATAATATGACCAGACTAGAAATGTGCTTCATCTGTTACAGAAATACACAGTTGAGCTATTTAGAAAGTTTCCTAACATGTTACTCCTAGATTAAGATTGGAATTAGTAGGACTGGAGCGATGGCTCAGTGGTTAAGAGCACTGATTGCTCTTCTGAAGGTCCTGAGTTCAAATCCCAGCAACCACAAGGTGGCTCACAACCATCTGTACAACTACAGCGTACTCACAAACCTAAAATAAATAAATAAATAAATTTTTTAAAAAGACAACTGGGCTTAGTAGATCTTGGGCACACTCACCGTGGTGCTGAATTATGACTGTCTACTCAGTTGTAACTAAAACACCCTGTGAAGCACTTGCTCTGCGTATCTGTGTGTTTGTGAGGAAACTTCCTGAGACAGCCAGGACTCAGGCCTAATGGATGAATTGATTTCTTGATAGATTCACAATCAGCTCACCTTTGGGAGGCCGTGAGATGTGGGAGGTGGGTTCTTGGGGCAGTGTCACCTGGCTGAAGGGCCCTTGCGGGCCTGAGCAGACATGGTGCTGACAGGTTTTGCCTTTCTCTCTCCCCCTGGCTAAACCATAGATTACATTCCCAAAGCTAGCCCCCAAGGTCTAGTCCCTTATTGGCCACTTCCTCCTCCTGAGGCTGACTACCTAGGTCCAGCTATCAAAGTATTGAAGTCCGGCAATCACAAATCCCCTTTTGGTGGCCATAATTAACATGTCCAGTCAAAAACAAGCAACTCATTCTGACACGAGTTTCCCCTTTCCCTCGATAACCCACCATTTTCCTACAGATCATGTCTGTCTCCTCTCTATGCAGAGGCAATCCATTGTCCCTCTGGGGCAAATATTCCTTCTCCCCTCCCCATATTCCCTTCCCCTTCTCCCTCATCTTCTGTCTCCTGTCTTTGTTTCTTACTCCCTGCCCTTTGTCCCTCTGTGGCAAATGAATCTCGTTTGCATTGAGAACTCGGTCTCGGTGTGTCCCGTGCAGACTCCGGTCTTCCACTGGCTACTTCCCATATGTCCCTTCTTTCTGCTCTGCATCTTCTAGGAAGTGAAGTGACATTACTGTGACATGCCCAATGCTCTGTTCAGGAGCATGGGGACAGTGCCTGAGACACGTTCCTGTCCCTTAAGTTCTGTTTGTCAGACCCTTTGCTCAGACGGACAGAGAAGAGATACTTGCTCATGTGCAGGGTGGTCAAGAGGGAGGAATCATTTTTTTTGTGTGTGTGTGCAGTTTCTGCTTTTCGCCGAGCTTTTATCATTCATTTTCTCCTGTTAATTCAACCGCATAACATGTGCACGCTTAGGTTATAGCTTTAATGCAGATATTAATGCAGATATGCGGAGCTTCTCAACTCATAAGATGGTAGCTATTTTACAAGAACCACATACGCTGGGCTTTGGGCATGAACATCAAAGTCCTTCTCCAGTAGGTTACCAGATTACTCAATGGTTTCTAAAAGTTCTGATCTCTCATTCCCTTTATGTTGGCACTAAATTAGCTTTTCCTTAAAATGTCTAAGGTTCCCAAAGGCACCCAAGACAAAGGTCAGGGAATAAGAGACAAAGACAGGAGACAGAAGATGAGGGAGAAGGGGAAGGGAATATGGGGAAGGGAGAAGGAATATTTGCCCCAGCAGGACAACGGACTGCCTCTGCATAGAGAGGAGACAGACATGATCTGTAGGAAAATGGTGGGTTATCGAGGGAAAGGGGAAACCCGTGTCAGGATAACCAATAGGAACAGTTAATTCATTTAAAATGGAATGGACAGGAGCACGCTTTGTTTTCCCTCCTGGGATGGGCTGAGGCCTCTGTAATATCTAGGCAGGAGACTGCCTGGGATGAGAAACTGCCGAAATTCCCTGGCATTATGCTATCTTTAAACCATGTAATGCCTTTCACCAGCATGGGCAGAGCCCAGCATGCTGGCCCTTCACTCTTCCCACACAGTGTAGCATGATGCAGTAAGGGAGAAGCTGAGCAGGCAGGATCAGCACAGGCAGCCGACGCAACATTGTGTCAAACAGATGGTGGAGACATGGAGACCAGAGAACTGTGGAAGCTGATGTGTCGCTTTGGGCGCTGAAAGAAAATGGTATGCTTAGTGCAGGAATGGAAGGGTGTCAGGACACATCTAGGAAAGGCTAAGGCTAGTAAGAAAGGGCTGTTGAAAGGACCTGAGTCAGCACAGAACACCCCAAGACCAAGTTCTCAGGACAAAGGAGATTTATTTGCTCAGAGGGACAGAGGGCGGGGAGAAAGAGACAGACAGGAGATGGAGGACTATGAATAAGGGAAAAGGAATATGGGGACCGGGGAAGGAACATTTGCCTCAGAGAGACAATGGACTGCCTCTGTTGAGAGTGCCTGGTGTCTGTTCCAACCTTTTGGGGGCTCAGAGCTGAGGTGGAACGCTGAGTTGGATGAAAGTCAAAAGACTGAAGATCTCTGGCCTTGCAACTCTAACTGCCCTGGGGGCTAGAAGCTGATGACTTCTGGAAACTTAACACTCTCTTGCTTATTCTGCAGTTGAAGACAGCTAGCTTTTTCCCCCTCTTTAACTCTTTGGGCTTTATTGAACTTTGGGAGTTTAACTCTTTATTACTCTCTGCATTTCAATAAGCATTGAAAACTTAACTCTTTATGATAAATAAGGCTGGGGGAAACTTAACTCTGTGCTTAAATAAGCGCTGATTTCTAGTGAATAAACAGATGTGTATAGCAGCTGGAAATTAAGTAACAGGATTTATTAATAGAGCTTCTTTCTCTGGGGAGTCTTCTAGGAGCCCCTGACTGACCAGCTGAGAGGCTCAGAGCTCATTAACTCTTTCTGAACCAGAGAGAAAAGAAAGGAAGGGAAAGAAGTCACTCACACAGACAAGACACACTGGGCAAAGTGGAAAAAATGTCTACACCACCTTTCTTTATTGGTTTCAGCATTTTATAGCTTTTAGACAAAAAAGTTCTCTAAGTAAGAAAGAATTTCCTCATAGATAAAATGTTACAAAAAAAGGGGGAGTTACAGAAAGGTATCAATAACAAGTTCAAAGCAGTGTTTTATACTGTAAGCTCATTATAAGTTCAAAGCAACAGTTTTTACATGGCCTTGACTTATCATAGTGCACACCTGTGGCTTCATCCTTAGACCTGAATGCTTTTCCTTGACACAAATTTGTCCCAAGCCTATTTCTCTTTCTAGTGTAATTATGAAAGCTCATTGTATTTCTTATTATGAAGGCTTTACTCACCATTATGAGGAGTGGACACATTCTATCCTTCATTCTAACTGTATTAGCTCTTTCCAGAAAAACTAAATCTCTTAAAACTTTCTTCCTAAGATTATTTGACTCAAATCAGGAATTCTATAAAATCATTAATTCATCTAAACAGCATTAACTCAAATTTGCTCAGTAGGGTGGGCTGATGCCCAGGAATCCTTATTAGGATATGTGATAATGGCAGCAAAGACATATCAGCAGCAAGAAGCAGTCCTGGGGTGAAGTCTCTTGGGGCCATGCCTCTCCAGAGTGCACCCATCACAGCCATGCAAAGATGGTGGGCCACCTCCAGAAAGGTCACCTGCTAGCCTTAGCTTTTCCTAGATGGCTCCTGACAGTAGAGGAGGCAGACATGATCCACAGGTAAATGGCAGTTTATCAAGGGAAAGAGGAAACTCTGGGTTAGGATGAGTTGGTTTGTTTTGAATGGCATGTTAATTGTGGCAGCCAAAAGGGGGATTTGGCTGCTGTACTTCAATACTTTGACAACTGGACATTGGTAGTCAGCCTCAGGAGGAAGTAGTCACATAAAGGAATAGACCTTTGTGGCTGGCTTTAGGAATATAATCTGTGGTTTAGCAATGGGGAGAGAGAAAGGCAAAATCTGTTGGCTCCATGTCTGCCATGCTTGGGTCTGCAAGAGCCCTTCAGCTGTCAAGGTCTCAAGGCAGGTCCTTGGAGGCTCTAAGGGCACCCTACATCTAGTGTGGGCCCTTAGGAATAAGGATCGGTGCCCACAGCTCAATTCACTGAAAGACTTATCACTAGGACTTCAGCAGGAGAACCTGATCCGGTGTACAGGAGTACCTGCTGAGAATCTGAGGTGTGGTGTGGCTGGCTATGGGTTAACATCCTGCATTAGTGGCATGTTGTTCAATCTATAGATCTAGAACAGTGGCAGCGTCTGAGACCAGAGCTGGTGATGTTTACCTAGACCCCATTTCACCAGGCTCTGTGTTCTGCTCTGTCCTGTAATCCCAAGTGTGTCCCAGAGGGTTGTCAAGTTCATGACAGGTGGCTAGTCAGACAGGAAGAGTCCCCAAGCCTTACCAGTGTTCTCTGGCTAGTGGCAAGCCCTGATTCTGCAGCATTCTGTGACCCCCTCCTCGCCTGTACATAGCCCTCAGTCCAGTTATCAACTTGGGGTGGGGGGTCACAACTCTCAAATCAGGTTGACTGAACCATACTCAACAAGCCAATAATAATAATAAAAAAAGAGCCAAGTCAAGGGTGTGAGGCAGAGGAAGGTGGTTTATTCAATGTGGCCACGTGGGGAAGAGGGACAAAGACATCCAGCAATATCCCTGAGTTCTTCGGGGTCATAAAGTGAGGTCCCAGTCTAAATAGAGGGCTAGGAATATGTACACCTAAGTAGTCCTCATTAGGATGTGGCCCTGCCCACCATGGACCCAGCCTTGTCTGGGCTTGAGACTCATCCTGCACACTGGTCTCTTGAGCTGTTAGAACTGTGTGAAATCTCTGAGAGATCAGTGTCCCCTCTGGCTGGTGCCAGTTCCTTTGTCTAGCACGAGCCTCCTGGGAAATTCTCATTTCTCTGGCTAGGATCCATTGTTTCAACACCCTGATAGTCGACTGAGAGACGCGTGCCTCTTCAGAGTGCCTGCGTCACTGCCATATCATTCACGGTCCCGCTGGAGAACTCCCACACCGACTGCACACGCTGCCATGCAGAAACTCCATTAGCCAAGACCCTGGGGCAGAAGTTGGATTGGTGTGTCTCTATCTCTCAATAATTGACAATCTATTGAGTGAGCAATACTGGAAGTGAGACCAGGATCTTTGCATTTTATTAAAATTTTATTTTAATGTTGATTTTTAAAAACCAAACAAATCACTCGCCTTTCTTAGCTCCCAGTTGCTTTATAACAGAACATGCTTAGCAAACACAGAGACAACCTGAGGGGTGAGTACATGGGGGACAGGCAGACTGTCGTGTCTCACTGTATGGGCCAGAGCGCTCACACATTAGGGCTACGGTGCTGTTTCCAACTGTAAACCGAGGGATGATGCCAAGCTGAGAAGGTAAGAGCACAGAAACGTGGGACCAAATAGGACCTGCAGAAAGACATGGCTGTGCCTTGTCCTTGGCTTTTAGAGGAACTATTTAAAACAACAGAAAACTGCTTGCCTTAGTTATGTTTCTATGCTGGGATTAGAATCCATGAGCAGCCAATTACGAAAGAGGTATTTATTTGGGCTTACAGTTTCAGAGGGTTAGAGCCCATGGCCATCACTATGAATCATGGCTGCAGGCAGGTAGGCCCGACATGGGCGCAGCAGTTGAGAATTACTCGAGACACAACCTTGGGCCCAAAAGAGATAAGTGGGCCTGGCATAGGCTTTTAAAATCTCAAAGCTAGTGACATAACACCTCCTCCATCAGGGTCTGTCAGAAGACATCTAGGACAGGCTAAGGCAAGCCAGTGAGTTTTCTGGAGATGGCCTGCCATTTTGTAAGATTGTGATGGGTGAGCTCTGAAATGCAGGGTCCTTAGAGACCTCATTCCAGGATTGCTTCTTGCTGCTGATACACCTTTCCTGCCACTATCACATAGCCTAAGGATTCCTGGGCATCAGTCCACCCTATTGGGAAAATTTACTACAGATCAATATGAAGATGAGCTTTCATGGATTAATGCTGTTCAGATAAATTGATGATTTTGTAATTCCCGATAATGATTTTGTAATACAAGTAATTTCAAGACACCTATAAAATAAAAGCTGCCATCAGAGCTCTGTGAACCTTCATGTGTCACTGGCTAAGTGCACTAGGA
The DNA here is from genome assembly GCA_036184385.1 of Tokudaia muenninki. Lineage (NCBI taxonomy): Eukaryota > Metazoa > Chordata > Mammalia > Rodentia > Muridae > Tokudaia > Tokudaia muenninki. The sequence continues at coordinate 161,962,591 of BTHS01000004.1, forward strand.
AAAGAAAGCAGGCTTAGATCAAGGAAGACATTCTTTCTAGGTTAGGTGTGAGACCATTGTCTGGTAACTAAAGGTCACAAACTGGAAATGACAATTTATTGTAGGTGCAAGGACAGAAAATAAACTCTTGACTAGTTTATGTGCATAAGACTGCAAAATAATAAGAGACAAGGCAGATGATTTGTCTCTTGACAAATCTGTGCTAACTTGTGAAAATTATTGCTTTAAACTTATAATGAACTTATTGGGGGGCTAGTAACAGATAATGTTTAGTGATGCACTAGTCTTAATGGAAAGACATGTAAACAATTCTGTTATTCCTTAAGTCTTGTCGATTCATGATGTGGATTATTGCCTTACTGTGAACTTACTGGAATATAAAAGTATTTAGAAAATCACATAATCAATTATCCCGTTTTAACAGTCCTACCTGAGTCATATGAAGTAATTTTTAGAGAGAGTATAAGAACTGTCTTTAAAGCAGAAATAAAGTTTGTTGGAGCTTTTCCCTTTGCTTTGTCCAGATCATGTGCTTTTTCTTCATGCATAACCTTCCTTGTCCTTTTTCTCTGGCTCACTAAGAGTTAATGAACTCTGACCCTCTCACCCAACCAGTTAGGGGCCCTCCAGTCAAAGAAAAAACACCCCAAGCAACTAACTTCTTTTTTTAAATTTGTATATATGTTTTATTTTTTAGTTAAAATAGGTTTTTACTTATTTACTTTACATCCTGCTCACTACCCCCTCCCAGTCACCCTTCCCATAATCCTTCCCCTATACCCCCTCTTTCTCTTCTGAGTGGGTGGGGACTCCCTGGATATCCCCCACCCTTGAACCCTTTGGGATCTCAGAGTCTGAACCACCAACCAAAGAACATACTCGGGCTGGATCTAGGCCTTCCCTGCTCATATGTAGCAGATGGGCAACTTGACCTTCATGTAGGTCCTGACCACTGGAGCAGGGGCTGTCCCCAAAACTATTGCCTGTATGTGGGATATGCTCTTCTAGCAAGGCTGCCTCCTTGTCTGGCCTCAGTGGGAGAGGGAGCGCCTAGCCTCCCAGATCCCCTGCTGCTAACAGTAGAAGTTAATGGCCAGAAAGCAGTAAGAATAGTAAGAGAGTTATAAGGCCAGAGATCGTCAGCTTTTGGCCTTCATCCAACACTGTGTCCCACCTCAGTACCTCAGTCTGGGGTTAGTCCCTGGCAAGGGACATGGCTCTTAATCTTTCCCAAACAACTCCACTAACTGTAGGTCAAGATCTAGGCATTGGAGCTTACGGGGGCTTACGGGGGCTCACGGGGGCTCACGGGGGTTCACGGGGGTTCACGGGGGCTCACGGGGGCTTACGGGGCTTACGGTGGCTATTCCCATTCACACCGCCAAATGGGCTTTGACAGACTCCTCCTCAGTAACGGTATCGACATCACCAAAAGAAGATGAACAACTGCAGAGTGACTGCTTCAACGATGCTAAGGCGTGAGGCAACTAGGTCCCAGAAGATGGCACTCCTGCTCTTCCTTCCAACAGTTAACATGTCCCAGGACAGAGCCCTGCCGATTCCTCAATGCAACGAACATGTTGCTCACATGACGTGAACCATGTTGGTTCACATGTAGAGTTCTGACCCTAGATCTCAGTGGCATATTACTTACCTATGAACAAAAATAAAATGACCGGGGCACACTATTTCTCATTCTTAGAAAAGCATATCGTTTAACAAGAAGATGAGACCTGATGGATTCAAAGGCAACAGAAATGTTTGTCAGAAGATTAGAGGACACAGACTGCTGGGTGTTGGGGTGCACAACTTCAGTCTCACCACTCAGGAGGCAGAGACGGGGTGGATCCTTGCGAGCTAGAGGCCAGTATATTCTACATAGCAAGTTCTAGGCCAGCCAACACCATGTCACCAGATCCTGTTTTTAAGGGAATAAAAGAAAGAAGAAAGGAAAAAAAGAACAATCCACATCCTTCAGTATTCCAAGCATTTTATCACATCTGGAGGCTGAAGCAGGAGGATTAACATAAGTTCGAGGCGAGCTTTGGTCATAAAGCGAGACCCTCAAAATTTATTGCAATTATTTTGTGGGTTATTTTGCTGTAAAGCAACTCTACAATAGTTACTCACATTCACAGATTTTATGGCTTCCCACTTTCTTATGACTTGGATTTCTTTTTCTTGGTCCCTGGAAATACAAAGGGCAGGAGTTCGGGCGACGTTCCAAGTGCTGACTTTTCACTGGAGAAAGAATTGTCAAACGGGCTATGAGCACCAGGGGTTCCTTGAACTAGAAGAAATCTGTGGCTCAAAGGCTGCGTTTAATGGAGACTTGAAGCAAGTAGCTTAGCAACTACTTGAGGACGACAGTTTTCAGTAATTGTTAAGTCTGCATTTTCAGTGAATAATTTAAAAGGAGGCGTATTCAAAATATACTGAGAAAAGGACATGACCCTGGAAGGTCTGTGTGTGCACATAATTTGTTCTCAGTACTGCCAGGCTTGGGTGCTCTAGCACGGGGCTGGGTCCCCAGTCCTCCTTTTGCTTTGTAAGAGGTTGTACCAAGTTGCTTCTTAAACATCTGTGTAGCCCAGGCTGGCTTTAAACTGCTCGCTCTCCTATTAGTGCCTTGAGTAACATTTTTAAGCAGAGGATATAGAGTAATACACTGCCATAGAGTTCCCCCAGTGATTTCTGTATTCACACCTACCACAGTGAGACAGTGACCAGAGGAGAGTACATGAGGGTCACAGGGAAATGTGTGGACGGAGGGGGACAACTGTCTCCTGCCTGCCACCATGCTGTTTGAGTAATAATGACAGGGTAGCGGGTGGTATTTTATTTCCGGATATCTTCATTCTGTGGTTGGTCGAGTCTGGTTTTAGTTACATCTGTGGGTGAACCTTGAAGGTAGGAGAGGTGGTTGTACCTGAGTGGAACTCGAGGCTTAGCATGGGATCACAAGGTTTACACATGAGCCAGTGTATCACGCTGAATGGTGAACTCATTGTCAGCAAGGGCAGAGTATTTCTGTGTTAGAGATGAGCTCACATATTGTGCCAACAAAGTTAAAAATAAGTATAAGCTGATGTGGTGACCATGCCTTCAGTCTCAGCGTGGAGGTAGAGATGAGTCCCCAAGAGGCCACAGTTTAAGGATGCCCTGGCTACACAGTAAGTTCCAGGCCTGTTTGAGTTACGCAGTAAAAGTCTCAAAACCAACACCAACCAAGCGAAACATTCTAAGACGATAGTGAGGTACTCTGGAAACAACAGGAAAAGCCCCTCAGCCATGCTGACAAGTTCAGAATTACCAGGTTTCACCAGCCTTTGCTTACAAAAAAGCACCCTGGGCTCTGTAGTGAGGGTGATGGACAGGCAGGCCCACGGTGGGGCAGGTGCACAGTCAGCAGGGACTTTCTCAGCCACTGAGAGTTTCCTGAAGCCAGTGAGTCAGGATTCTGATGGGCACAGCACAATATAAACTTCCTGAGTGTCCGTGGGCCTGTGTTAGACCTTGTATGTGTCTCACGTATGTCCTCACAGTCTGGCTGTTCTGAGCAGGAGGGGTTTGAACTCTGAAAGCCTGTATCCTAAGAATGAAGGGAAGTAGCTCTACAGCCATTCTCAGGAACCCCCCTGGGTTGTTCTGTGTTTGAGTCTTGGAGGGACATGGTAATGTCTTGGTTAGTAAAAGCCAAAATGTTTAGCCCCTTATTAATTAATGGGAATGTTTTGAATTCCCAAAATTGTATTTTTAATTGTGTGATGTAATGGATCACTAATGACATAATTCTCCACAAATGGGTTATACTTCTCACTAAAGAGCTGGGGTATACTCCTCACTAAAGAGTCAGGGTACACTTCTCACTAAAGAGCTGGGGTGCACTCCTCACTAAAGAACAGGTTATAGCATGTGTGCGGTGTTGAACTGTTTTGAGGTAAAAGGTCCAGTTATGATGTGACTGGTTATTTTATTAGGATTATGACACCAGAATGTTTATTTGGCTATTAAAGAAACACCTGTAGGGAGGGGATCAGGACGCTGCTCTCAAATGTTCTTTTATTTTAAAAAAGTTATAAAATCACATTCTGGAAATCAACAGAGAGGCTACTATCCTCAAACACAGGGTTAACTTACTTTCACTTTGTATAAGAGTTCTTAGTTTGATAAGGAGACATGGACGAACATTTGGGCACTCTGCATGCACACCTGCCACACCTGTCCCTCATCACCACAGTCAACTCTTTGCCACCTTTACATAATGTCTGCGGTTCCGTCACTGAACTGTTGGTAAGCACAGAAAGATTTCCATAGGATTCCCCTAAGAACAATTCAGGCAATGACAGGCAACTAACACATGCTAACAATGCTTAACATCTAAAACTCATGTCCTATGTCCAAACTGTCTGTCTCTTAAAAGATCTGTGTATGTGTGTGTGCATGTGCATGTGTGTGCACATATGTGCATTCATGTGTACATGTGTTTGTGCATGAATGAGCACGCGTGTGTACATGTGTGTCCATGTGTGCGCATGTGTGAACATGTATGTGTGAACATGTATTGTGCACAAAGGTATGCATGTGCATGTGTGAGTATGTGTGTGCATGTGTGAATGTATGCATGTGAACATGTATGTGCATGCATGTGCATGCATGTGTATGCATGTGTGCACCCATGTGCATGTGTGAACATATATCTGTGTGTGTGACTGCTGATGCCCACTGAGGACATAAGAGGATGTTGAGTGACCTGGAACTAGAGTTACAGATGGCTGGGAGCCTTCCATGTGGGCTCTTGGAACCCAACTATCTCTCTGCCCCTGTATCTGTCTTAATAAAGCCAGTTATCTATGAACCTTTTTTCTCTTTTTACCAGGGACTCATTGTCTGAAATTAAATGTAAAGTGGTCCCAGCTCTGCATGCCATCTGGCACAGATACTACAATACAAAATAATGATGGCTTCAACAAGATTATCTGTATCTCAGCTAACAACCCTCAAGGCAGGCAGACCCCAGCACACAGCTTCACCTAGGGCAGCTCTGCCTGTGTTATCCTGCTGCAGAGACGATGCAGACAAGCCTCTAATCCACAGAGCTCAAGGAAGCGTTGTGTCTAGAATTTCACACTTTTTTCTGTTGTTCAGAATGTTGGTTGCCATGTGGTTCTGCTAGCTGTAGCTGAGGTGAAAACCAGTCACCCTTCAAAGCCTGGTGTGTGAGTTTCTCTGGACCTCTGGGGCTTGTGTCTTAAAGGAACAATGTTTTACATCACAGGTTAGCCATCTGTGCCATGAGGGATGCCTGGAAATCGCTGAGCTACAAACTATCATCATCATCATCATCATCATCATCATCATCATCTCATCACATCACAGTGGAGTGGTTGGCTTTGACTTATTTGTAAGGCCACTTTTCTATTAAGTAAGTTTTACATCAGTAATATTCACTGAGGTCATGGCACTTATGGATTCTTTCTGCATCCTTGCCACAGCAACGCTCTCAGTGTTCATTACTGCATTCACACCTCCCTCGCTCTCCTTCTGTGTCATCAAGTTACAAAACTGTGTGTTTGTGCAAGCACTCATACATGGTGCATGTATATGTGAACATATTTGTGCATATGTGTCTGTGTATGCATGCACTCACATGGTGTATGTGTGTGTGTATGCTTGTGTGTGTATGTCTGTGCATGCATATACTCACATGGTACATGTGTGTGTTTATGCATGCATGTTTGTGTGTGTATGCATGCATTTACATGGTGCATGTGTGTGTGTGTATACATGCACTCACATAGTCCATGTGTGTGTGCATGTTTGTCCATGTATATGTGTGTGTTTGTGCATTGTGTGTATGCATACAATTACATGATGCATGCATGTGAGTGTATGTGTATGCATGAACATGCGTGCGTGCATGCATGTTTATCCATGTACATGTGTGTGTGTCCATGCACTCACATGGTGCATGTGTTGGCCATGGTCGACCTCAGGTGCCATCCTTCAGACACTATTTTTTGGAGACCAGATGTCTCACAGCCCTGGAGCTTACAGGTTGACTGAGCAGCTGAACCATGAGCCGCAGAGGAGAGAGTTCCATCTGTCTCCACGTCTGCAGCTATGACTGTAAACCCTGTCACTCTATGCCAGGCTTTATAAGGTAAGATTTGGGGCACTGCACTCAAGACCTTGTGCCTGCAAGAAAAGCACTTTATTGACGGAGCTATCTGCCCAGTGCCTGTCATCACATAAAAAGATAAATAAATTTAAGTATCAATAGCTACAGCAACGTTCATGAGTCATGACCACACTCGTGAGAACAGCTAACAGACACATGCAAACACCGCTCAGGCCGGGAAATGGAACCTCTCCTTGTTCCACAAGAGTCTCCTTTTTTAGTCACAAATGACTCTTCCAATTTTCGATACCATGGTAAGTTTTCGAATTTTGTATGCACGGAGTTACTGAAGATAATTCTTTGTCTGAACCCTTTGGCTCGACAGAATGCTGACGGTGTTTATTGATGCTATTGCATGGTTCCTTATGTCAAAATTTATTCATCTATTTGATGGGTGATGAACTGGATGACCCCAGTGTGGGGGTATTATAAATCAATCCGACACCATATGGTATTGTCATGACAGGCCTGCTCATCAGCATGCATAGTTACTGAGAAAGGAGTTACGGAGTTACGGGGGAACAGGATGTAAGAATTTTCATTTTCCTCGTCTCTTTATACTTGGGCTCTAATGTAATGCTAAACACAAGTCACATCATTGAGACCTCTGCACTTGGATGAATTCACCTTAGAATTTTAGGATACAAATAGTCATTAGTCAGACTGAAGAAACTATTTTTACTTCTATTTTTAAGAGTTTTCCTCTCATGGTTAAATATTAAATTTAATAAAGTGCATATTTTATATCCATTGAGATCACTATCTATAATTTTCTCTTAACATTTCTAGGTGGCAAGTGGTTATAATTTGATATTATTATTTTACTTTACATGTATGGATTTTTCCAGCGTGTGTGTACCACGGGCGGGCCTGGTGTCCTTGGAGGACAGAGGAGGACATCAAGTCCCCTGGAACCAGAGTTATAGACAGTTGTAAGCAGCCATGTGGGTCCTGAGACCTGAGACCTGAAACCTGGTCTTCTGCAAGACCAGCCAGTGCTCCTAACTATTGAGCTGTCTTTCCTTCCCCATGATTAAGTTTTAAAGGTTAACACATTAAAAAAAGGTCAATCCAACTTGCCTGTGGTAGTTATTCCTAGATAACATGCAAACAAGAATGCCCCACTAGGAAATACATGATGGAAATACCTGGCCGTGCCGTAGCTGTGGCCCAGTGCCCTGCAGTCTGGGCTAAGCTGAATCAGGCATCTTTGATTAGTAGCGCTTGTCTAAGGCAAGTGGCTACTGCATTAACCTACCAGAGAGACAAGGAGCTTGAGCCTGGACTAATGACTTAAAACCCTCAGAAGAACACACACACACACACACACACACACACACACACACACACACACACACACACACACACAAGAATGGCAATAGATACAGAATACTTATCTTGATACAGAATACTTATCTACCTGGCTGCAGAATGAGGCAATATGGGAAATAGAAAAAAAAAATGTACCAAAAATGAGTGTTACAGTAACGGGATCAGATCTCCATGTAACATTTAAGTCCTTTGTGTTGCATGATTATGTCACCAAGAGAAGCTCACTTAGAGCAATGGCCTCCTGGAAGTCAAAAGCAAAGCAGCTCCACCGCACTGGTCTATAGATATGTGCAATCAGTGTCTAAATGGACAAGAGTGGTGTGCCTGTTGGCCTTCCTGCTCGGATGGGGAGGTGTCCTGGGACGGAAGCCCAGGAACAATAGAGTTCTGAGGGAGACGGTATCCCAGTGGACGGGCATCCCGAGAACCGAGAGCCAAGGAGCCACATGACTCTGAGGACTCAGCAGAGATGTGGCAGCTCCCAGGGGAGGCTCTCCCCAGCAGAGCTGAGGCGCTCAGGAGCCTCAGCTCCTCCTCCTTTCTCTTTGCTTCTTCGCCTCTCCTCCATACTTCTTGTCTTCTTGTTCTCTTCTGATGAGAGAGTCACACCAGGCAGCAAATGTCATAAAAAGAGATTTATTGGAGGTCCCTAGAGGGAGCAGACAACAGGGAACTGGACAAAGGGCAGGGTTTATACAAGATTTTTTAGGGGATGGAGTTTTCTAGGGCAGAGATTTTCAGGGTGAGGATTGGTGGGATTTGAAGTCCTGGGCTTGGGGGAGCTCAGGGATTGGTGGCTTTCCTGTTCAAACTTTTCATCTAAAATTAGCATAATCTGGGGAAGGTACTGTTGATGGGCTGGAGATGACCTTTGTGACAGTTACAGAGGCCTTTATGACAGTTAGGGATGTCTGGGGGAGGGGCCTGGACACTTTCCTGCCTTGGGAGTTTGCAAAGTTTAAAAAGTATACAAACTCTATAAAGTATACAAAGTTTAAAAGGGAGTCCAGGGCAGGAAAAGCCTTCTCTTCCGTTTGAGTGGGGAGAATGGCCAACACTGTGGTCTATTGGCTCAAAACTAGAAAGCTGGTTAAAGTCTTTCAGATTTATGGATGTTCTGTAGTAAAGTCATCTTGACAAAATACTGGTACCTGTTAACTGTGAGTGGTTAGCATAGAGGTGATTTGATTTTTACATCATATATATATATATAATATATATATATTTGTAAATATATATATATATTTAAAAAGTGGGTGGAATGAATTTCAGGACAGCCTGGTCTACACAGAAGAAACCCTGTCTCGAGCTGCCTGGATGAGCCTTAGTATCTATTAAGTATCAATTATTATTAACCCATTATTCCATTTCTAAAAGGTGCTATTGTTATGTGCATTATTTCTCAAGGAGGTGCTAGCAACTCTGCAAACATGGTGACTTTTGGTATCTTATGGGAAATTCTGTGGCTACACTGAAGAGTCTTAAAGGTCACAGACAAATGGGGTTGGAGGAGTTTTAAGGCTGTGAACGGGGAGCATAGCCATTTCCCTTCTTGCCTCAGACAGAGCTGTCCGTGTTTTGTACCTGGAGATTCTGCCTAAGATTTATTTTTAAATTTGTCCTTCTGCCAAACATGAGTCTGTGGCCTCTCCAGATTACAGCGCTGTGTGAAACAGTTTCAAAGCTGGGATCTGGTTCCTTCTTGGACCAGCATTCCTCAGATTCAGCTTTTCTCAAGAATCTGGGGACATCTGATGAGTCTCGAGTACCCTCTTCCAGAAGAAGTCACACACAGACACAATTTTGCAGAAAATACAGCAGGCTCATTAAGATGTGAAGATACAGCCAGAGTCTGGGTTAATAATGTCACCTCAGCCAGGCATAGCGGTGCATGCCTATAACCCCAGCATTTAGGAGCTGAGGCAGAGGCTTAAGAATTCAAGACTATTCTGGGACATCTAGGGAGGCCCTATTGCAGGAATCAAATCTGTAAGAGGTGGGGCTGGTGTTAAGGTCATGTTCCCCAATTGGTTCTTGATTGATGAATAAAGATGCCAGGGGCCAATTGCTGGGAGAAACGAAAGAGGTGGGTCCTCTTCCCACCTGGGTCCTCGAAGGAGGCGAAGAGATGCAGGGGAGGAGAAGGGTATTCTCCATGCTTCCGGGAGGCAGGGAGGAAGGAGCTATCATCCCTGTGAAATCTCGGAGTGGCCATCACTGCTTCCCAGACTGGGCCTCGGGTAGCAGGTGGGATATTAGAAACATAATTAAGCTGAGGGCAGCTTTAGAGTGCTGAGCTGGGAGTGAAAAGAAGGGCGAGAGACAGCCGAGGAAGACTTAGAAGAGCCCATTGAGCCAATAAGGCAGGTGGAAATTGAGATATGTGTGTGTCCGTGTCTTTTTTTTTGTTGTTTGTTTGTTTTGCTTTTTTTTGTTTTTTTGTTTTTTGTTTTTTGAGACAGGTTTCTCTGTGTAGCCCTGGCTGTCCTGGAACTCACTCTGTAGACCAGGCTGGCCTCAACTCAGAAATCCGCCTGTCTCTGCCTCCCAAGTGCTGAGATTAAAGGTGTGCGCCACCACTGCCTGGCATGTCTTGTGTTTTTCATCTATGGATCCAGTATTCTCTGGGCGGGGACTGGTAGTGAGGTCTGCCTGGAGCTTAACTCGGGTGTGTGGGGGGGGCGGAGGGGGGGGTTAGCAAAAACTACACGAAACACAAATCAAATCAAAACAAACCCCAAACATCTACTCTAACAGTCCTGTCAGAGTATAGGACGCCTGGCGGAATGAGAATAGCAACTTGGGGTCACTGTGGGGTGTGCTGGGAAGAGTTGGGTGTTTTCTGTCACCGCATAACATGTAGGACCGTTTTTTTTAAAATGCAAGAAGTATTTTTCACCAGCCGTTAAGAACTGTAACAGGAGGCTGAGGCAGGAGAATTGTCATGAGTTCATAGACAGTCTAGGGTACACAGTGAATTTCAAGCCATCTTGAGATACAGAGTAAGATAGTTTTTCAAAAATACATACATACGCCCCACACAAGCCCCACACAAGCTGGCCACATGGTTCTTTTGACTGACTGGTTCAATAACAGATGTTTATGGCGCTACTGAAGTTAGTTACCTCAAAACAACGAGAGGATGACCTACAACCCTTGTTCTAAGAGCCTTTGTTACAGTTTCGGTGAAGGGGTCTCCAAGGCTTCATTACTGGAGCTGAGTCCCCAGCATAAACACTGCTTAAAGTTGAGGACTGAGGCGAGCAGATTGGGAGGCGCTCAAATCTGAAAGGTCTCAGAGGATGGACCTGGTGAAGGTGGGGCCTGGACGGAGGATGGAGACCCTCTGTGGCTGTGTCTTCCCCTGACACAGCTCCTTTTTTCTGCTTCCTGGTCACCAGCAGGTGAACAGATTTTCTCCACCATCCCTCTGTCATGGTAAAACTCGGGTAAACCACATGAGTCTACCCAGTCCTCCATGAATCAAAATAAATATATTTCGTTGAACTGTTTCTCTCAGGTACTTGTCACTGAGACAAACATTGACAGAGTATGGCACCTAGGTCTGAATAGCTTTTAACACTCACCACACAGCACGCCCCGCGCCCGCTGCCCCTCCCATAATATACGTGTGCTTTTGGCTTACCTGGGTCTGGTTTGGGCTTGGTTGACTGAGGCTTGAGCTGTGTACCCAAACTGCTTTCAGACATGTCTGAGTCATATGGGTCAATCAGAGAACTGTAGGGATGTGGAGAGGTGTTGGGATTGCGGCACCAAGGACTCTTATTAGGTAAAACGGTTGGCGGGATTTCCTTTTCTCTGTAACAAGAGAAAGACCAACTTGAACTTTAAAGGAAATTTATACAGTAGTAATTAAAGAGAAAGCCTATTTAAAAAAGGAACAAAAGTGGGCTGGAGAGTTGGATCAGTTACCAGCACTGGCTGCTCTTCCAGCAAGACCTGGCTTCAGTTTTCAGTACCCTCTTGGTGGCTTTTAACCACCCGTAACTCCAGTTCTCAGATGCCCTCTTCTGGTTTCTGTGGCTACTGCATTCAGTATGCATACATATGTGCAGACAGAATACCCATGCACATAAAAATGAATCATAAAAACATGTGCATAAACAAACAGTATTTCTTTTCTAGACCTCATAGGCAGAGTATTCATTGTGTCCCAAGCATTTACTTAAAGAGAAATGGCTAATTAGCCTTGGCTAATTGGCCGGTGGTTGGTCCATCTGTCCCTCCCCCCAGTCCTTCCCATATAGTCAGTTACTATTGGGAGAAGGGTTCAACACACAAGCAAAGAAAAACACGCTTTACCTCACAAGAACAGAGCAAACTTGGGAGGGCGTTTTCTTTATTGGTTCTTCTTTTTCCTTACTTATGGAAGACACGGATGCTGTTGTCCACCCGAACATGTGGCTTCTCATTGACGGAATCACCACGGAGCATCTTTCAAACTCAATGTCAGTCTCTAACTTCTCCCAGGCTTGCTTCCAGTGGATAGGGGTGTACCAGGCAATGGCCTAATAGGGATGAAGAGAGTTCTCAGTTTCATGTACTGTTGGAGGTGCATGTATTTGTGGCTACAGCCTGTTTCAATGATATTTGGTTCCGGTCTCACGTGTTTGTTTGAGATAGGCTCTCACTCTGCAGCCCAGGCTGTTCTAGAAGTCATGGTGATCCTCCTGCTTCAGCTTCCAGGATGCTGGAATTAAAGGAGTGACCCTTTCCAGCTTACTTAGAATTTATTTTTAACATAACTTTTATTGTGTTTTAAGTTTTCAACACTAATTACAGAATTAATACATATTTATATATCTATAATATCTATCTATCTATCTATCTATCTATCTATCTATCTATCTATCTATCTATATATCAGATCTGTGATAAGCACAAGTGAAATTTACTGTTGAAAATCCCAGACACAATGCCATTTAAGTGATTTTAGTCCATGTACCGTCCATTAGCTCTCTAGACTTATTTATGTTGGGTCTTTGGGTATATACCAATGTAGAGAGAGACTTCTGGATCACATGTCAAATCTGCTGTGATTTCTTTAACCTGCCCTTCCGTGAGCTCCCATGGTGCAGTTGAGATCTGCTCCATATCTGGATCTTAAATGCAAAACAAGGGCCTGACAAAGCCCCAGACACCGAGGGAGGGTAAGGTGCGCCCACGAACGCCGTGACTCCAGCGTGACTGACTGACTGCACCCTGCCCTGTTTTGAAAACCCAGACTCCCAGCGTCTTAGTGATGCGATCAGAGTCATGTTTTCAGGGAGCACTCAGAAGTGATGGTTACCTACAAAGCGGCAGGCAGAGGAGCCTCCTATCTCCCTCGTCACACTCTACGGCATCGGTGGCCCTATTACCCTTCTGCTATTGTCATGTTTAGGAAAGGCGGTTCAAAGGGTGCTCTAAGTCACACTTTATGTTTGTCTTTGAAGAGAATCCATAATGTTATCTGCCTGTGCTCTATCATAAAGCAAGTGTTACTGAGAACCAGAGAGAGACCTTTGCTGGTCTGTAGCTGTGCCAGGCAGAGGAGGGATGGCTCTGAGACTTCTCCACAGGATGCAGATTGTCCTCGACTGGTCTGTGGCATAACTGGAGAGTGGCTCCTGGGTCCTGGTAAAACCTGTCTGCTTTTTCAGCAAAAGGGCAGGAATGGGGTTTCCCAGGAAAACCTTTCTTGCAATTGAAGGGTGAGGATTAGCTTCACTGAGGTAAGAATGGAGGTAATCCTGTTGTTAAAGAGCTGTGAGTTTTTATTAGGGTCTCAGGTGGGCATAGGCTCTCCCTGGCCTTCTGATTAAGACTGTAATTTCTAGCTGAAGACGCTTACTGCTTTTATCACAGTTGGGTTTTTCCAACGGGGTGAAACCCAAGGGTGTGGCATGAAGTTTGAGATGCTGTCTGAAGAGGAGGTGGTCTACAGTGGATGGTGTGGTTTGAATCTGAAGTGTCATCTTGTGCTTTGAGCACTGGTCCTCATTTAATGGTGTCACTTGTGAGGTTGTTGAGAACACCCTGTGCTTCCTAGCTGAGCTCACCAGCGCCAGTCTGTGAGCTGCCTTATCTCCAGCCATACATACTATGGGGGTGAGGGGCAGGGGTTAACAGTGCTGTGGCCTACCAAGTTTGTCTAGGGATAAGAATCAAAGACAAGAATTTAAGAAAAATCTAAAGATCAGCTTTCAAAAACAAATAGTGTTTGATTGTCATAAGGAGGGATGTGGTTAGAAGGTCAAGCATGGAGAAAGAATCCCGGAACACTATTTCTAACGTATCTCATTTTATTCTGTAGAGAAGGTAGTCATTTCAAATTAAGAGTGCAAGCCCTTCCATTAGCGTGTGCACGCCCTGGGCTCAGAGATCAAGCTATTTGTGTTCCATTTCTTGTGCATAGTTCGGTCTAGAGCATAGGCAAGAATCTCAAGGAACACTGTTGGGATGAAGAGCTGGGCAGAGAAGGCCGTGTACGGCGCCTTCTTTATCCCACACTTCGAGACAGGATCAGAAATAAAACCCACCCCTGATTCCGAATCTGCTGCGGCCTTCAGAAGTTTGGGACGCCATAACTCCAGCTGACCAGCAGGGGGCACACTGGGGCGGGATAGGAGACAGCTGTTGGTCAGAAACTCAGAACACCTTGACTACTGCTGGGCGCAAACCGGGGAGAGGGAGGTGTGGGCCGGCTGAGGTACTGCAGCATTTGGGGGTGACTCTAGCTGTACTGCGCAGAATGTGAGCAGGGCTGAGGACCGAAGGGAACCGCGGCTCCTGCATCGAGTGTTGGCCACTCTGACACTCACCTCACCACTGGGGTTGCACAAGATGGTCGTGCAGTCCGGACTCGATCGAAACCTGCTCTGTTCATCCCAAACAAAGTCCGCTGGTGGCTGTGGCTTAGCTTCCGAAGCTGCTGCCCACACCTTAGAGAAAGCAGTTTGTTGCTGACAAATGCTACCGGGGTCTCACCCAGATCCACATGCGACGGTGCTACTGTTATTAATCTTTCTGAAGAGATAGGGATTTTGGTGTCATTAAAGACGGGAAGGCTCTCCCTGCATTGGCCTGGGCTTGGCTAGGACTCCTATGGTCACATCATTTCTGTGCCTCAGCGACCCGAGGACCTGGGACTATAAAGGCAACTGAGCTTCTAAGTTGTTTTAAAATATAATGTAATGCTAAACAGTGACTGAACACGGTTAAACAACCATCCAGTCCATGACTCATGGGCTGCGAGTGGATCCAGGATAGATACAAACGCAGACCAACTGCACGCCGAAGGCGTATTCAAAACATTAGGTCGTATCTTTGAGGGTTTTATTTTTTGTTTTGTTGCTTGTTTTTGTAGCTTGATTTTATGGTTTGCAGAAGTGAACTTGTAGAGGTTTTATCTCAATGTCATGTAAAGCTCTCTCTCTCTCTCTCTCTCTCTCTCTCTCTCTCTCTCTCTCTCTCACACACACACACACACACACACCACAGCTACAGACCAGACACGGTTCAGAGGGACACAGATGGTGGGCAGCAGGGAGAACCTCCTTAGTGCCTGCTCTCTGAGATGATCATCTCTTTGCTTGTCCTTTAAGAGTCCGTTTTCGGACTTAGGATTTTCACTTTGGCGGACGAGCCAGAATAAGATTGTTTTCTACCTGGAAGAAAGCTGTGGAGAGCAAAGTACAGGCATCCATCCACAGCTCTACAAACCACACAATCACACTGCGTACAAAGAACAAGTATTCACGAGGCCACTTGTGCCAAGCCACAGGCTGACAGTAGAGGAGGCTTTCCCTATAGGAACCCAGCTCGCAGTGTCCCCGGCTCCCAGTGTCCCCGGCTCCCAGTGTCCCCAGCTCCCAGTGTCCCCGGCTCGCAGTGTCCCCGGCTCCCAGTGTCCCCGGCTCCCAGTGTCCCCAGCTCCCAGTGTCCCCGGCTCGCAGTGTCCCCGGCTCGCAGTGTCCCCGGCTCCCAGTGTCCCCGGCTCGCAGTGTCCCCGGCTCCCAGTGTCCCCGGCTCGCAGTGTCCCCGGCTCCCAGTGTCCCCGGCTCCCAGTGTCCCCGGCTCCCAGTGTCCCCGGCTCCCAGTGTCCCCGGCTCGCAGTGTCCCCGGCTCGCAGTGTCCCCGGCTCCCAGTGTCCCCGGCTCCCAGTGTCCCCGGCTCCCAGTGTCCCTGGCTCCCAGTGTTCCTAGCTCCTGCTATTCCCAACTCACCATATTGCCTCATGGTATTCCCGCTTGTGATGTTCATTCAGTTCAGGGCAGTCCTGCAGTCCTGGCTTACAGTTTTCCTAGCTCCTGACACTCCTGGTTGACAGTATTCCCAATGCATTAATATGTTCTCAGCTCATGGTGTCCCCAACTCACACCATAGTCTCAGATTATGGGGACCCCAACTCACTACATTTTCAGCTCACAGTAATCCCAGATCATAGTACTTCCAATCCATCATACTGCCAGCTCCTGGGAGTCCCAGCTCATGATATCACCATACTTTCAGCTCATGCTAGCCCAACTCACAATAGTGTTAGCTCCGGCCACTCCCACTCCACGATGGTTTTAGCTTCTGGTGGTGTTGGCTCATGGTATTTCTAGCTTGCTGTATTGATCAGCTCCCAGCATTCTCCACTCCTGCGGTTCTGAGCCTGCTATGTTCTTACGTCATTGTATTTCCAGCCCAAGGTATCACTAACCAACCACACCCCAGCTCACCATATTCTCAAATCCTCATCGAATCTCGGTGTTCCCAGCTCATGGTGCTCCCAACTTACTGTATTTTTAGCTCATGGTATTCAGAACTCAGACCCTGGTATTCCTGGCTCACAGTTTTTCAATATCATGGGATTCCTGACTCATATCTCAGCTCCTGGCATTCCTACATCAGGATATTTCCAATTCAGTGTATCTTCAACACATGGTATTTCCATGTCAAGATATTCTCAGCCCCTGGTATTCTAGCCCCTGGTACTTTCGGCCCCTAGTATTCCCAGCCCCCGGTATTCTCAGCCCCTGGTATTCTAGCCCCTAGTATTTGCAGTCCCTGATATTCCTGGTCTATATTACATCCAGCTCACGGCATTCCCAGGTCACTGCTTGTCATCACGATAACCCTAACTCACACTAGTCATACATCACTGCACTCTTATTTACTATATTCCCAGCTCGCAGTGTTTCCCGTGCACAGTCTGCCTGCCTGATGCCATACCACGTTCAGGTCACTCCGAGACTATGATGGCTTCAGATCATACTTACTGTCACCGTGGAGCTGGCCTGCAGTGTGACGTTGTGGGGGAACCGGTACAAGGAGACTGCGTGTCCATTCACGTTTTGCTGGAGAATGTGGTTTCCAATCTCCACTTCCTTTTCATTGGAGATGTTATTGAGCCTCACAAAGAAGCCCTTGACATTTACCTCAGCGATTTTAATGTCTCCGAGAGAACTAGGAAATAAGAAATGAAGATAAGGTGGATGTTAATAGGAATGTCTGTGGCCCACAGTAAGAACCCCGTAACGAGGTGCATGATTGGAATCCCGGCACTCAGAACACAGAGGCAGGGAAGCCACAAATTCAAGGTCTGTTGAGTCTATACAGAATGTTCCAAGCTAGCTGAGGCTTCTCGAGACACCAACCGACCGACCAACCAACCAACCAATCAACCAACCAACAAACAGAGCCTGAATAATGAACAGCTAAGCTATGGACTCTCTTAGGCAAGAATCTATAGAGGGCTTGAGGAACTTTTTAATGATTTATTCTTATTTTTTGTGTATAGGTGTCTTGCCTGCATATGTGTCTGTACACTATATGCATACAGTATTCATAGAGCTCAGAGATGAACACGGGGTGACCAGAGACCAGAATAACAGACAGTAGTAAGCCGCTGATGTAGGTGCAGAGAACTGAGCCTGAATCTCTAGAAGAGCAGCCAGGGCTCTTAACCACCGAGCCTTCTCCACGGCCCCCACAACTTGTGTATTTTGCAACCTGAGAAAAAAAATGGCTTGGCCTATTGGTTCTGATCATGGAAAACAACGTGGTTATGAATTTTCTCTCTTTTCTGCTCTCTACAGAAGACATGACATCAAATATCCAAAAGGAAATCAAAGGGCTGGAGAGGAGGTCCGTTGGCTAAGAGCACTTGCTTGCAAAGGAGCTGGGTTTGGTTTCCAGACCCCACATGACAGTGCCCAGCCTCCAATAAGGCCCAGGGAAGCTGGCGCCCTCTCCTGGCCTCAAAGAGCACCACATGCACATGCTACACAGTCCCAAGTGCTACACAGCCATCAGCATAAAAGATAAGTCTCAAAGTATGGTCATCAAGAGTTAAAACACGTAGTTCTCTTCTGATAAAGTGATCAGGGGATGAACAGCCACCGTGAGTTAAAAATAATCCTGAATGTGACATTATGCACACATACCACAGGGGTTTTTTGTTTTTTGCCTCTAACTTTTTTTGAGAATGTAGTATGTTGCAGGGCCTATGCCATTTACACATCTGCATAGTTCAGTGTCACTTGCAATACAGCTGAAGGTGATGACATGACTGTGTGAGCTATGAGCAGCATCACAACAGTTCACAAGTCTTACACATCACTGTATCCTGGCTGATTACAACAGTTCACAAGTCTTACCCATCACTGTATCCTGGCTGATTACAACAGTTCACAAGTCTTACACATCACTGTGTCTTGGCTGGTCACAATAGTTCACAAGTCTTACCCATCACTGTATCCTGGCTGATTACAACAGTTCACAAGTCTTACACATCACTGTGTCTTGGCTGGTCACAATAGTTCACAAGTCTTACCCATCACTGTATCCTGGCTGATTACAACAGTTCACAAGTCTTACCCATCACTGTATCCTGGCTGATTACAACAGTTCACAAGTCTTACACATCACTGTGTCTTGGTTGGTCACAACAGTTCACAAGTCTTACATACCAAGCACTTGACAAGAACATGGTTGCATTGCTCTATTTCCCCACAATTTCTTATCTATAATGTTAAATTCAAAAACGTTATGGAAAACAAAGATAATTTCTTTGTATACATATATGCATATGATGTGCATGCGTAAGAGTTTGCACATACATACGTGTGGGAGGCACACATGTTTGCTTGTGCTCACGAGTGTGCATGAGGAGGCCTGAGGGTCCGGTTGGCAGCTTTGTCCTCGTTGGAGGGGGTTCTCCTGCTGAACCCAGAGCTAGCCTTGCCTGGGAGGTCTCCTGTCTTCACCGTCTGAGCACTGGGACTGCAGATGACCGCAGAGCAACTTCTACATGGCTTCAGTCCCTGAAGGGCCAACTCCTCCCAAGCCCCCAGCGGTGCCTCTGAGCTCATCTGACCGCTGCGAGCCGCCTGAGCCCAGCCTGGCGTCCTTTCCCTCTTCCCCTCGTGGGTGGCTTGTTTCCGACAAATGCTTCCAGCTTCCTTAGCATCTGTGTAGGTCCTTCTGCCTGCGTGACGCTGTCACAGCATCGTAGCGGGTTTCTCCAGCTTGGCCTCCTCTGGGTCGCCCTTCATTTAGCTTCCAGAACAATCTTTGCACGGTTCCGATCGGACATCACCACATTCCTCCCCTTTGCGACTTCCTTCTGGAGACTAAACCAACTTCCCAGCATGGCAGCAAACTCCACTTAGTTTCTGAAATGCTCTTAAATTCCCTTTCCGCTCGTGAAGACAACCTCAGTTTACACTGCTTTAGAGTGTTTAATTTAAAAACAAACAAGCAAAAAAACAAAACAAAAAAAACAAAAAAACCCCAATTCTTACGCCATTTTCTTTCTTCGGTGTTGTGTTAGCTCCGTTTAGACCGCTGTGGTAGCCTAAGGACCCACCTTCACCCCTGGGGCCTGTGAATATGCTAAAGAAAAATAGAAAATAGAAGAGTTTTGCAGCTTCAGTTAAAGTTGTAGGTTTTAAGAGAGAGAGACTGTCCCAGGTTATTCAATAGGCCTCTAATCCAGTGAATCCTTACAGACCGGGGATTGGCTCCAGTTGAGCTGAAGGGATGCACAGGGCTGCTGGCGGCGGGTACAGGGGTCCACGCATAAACACGGAAGAGAAGATTCCACCATGGCACTCGGCCAGGAAGTGGGCTCCTCCTCGGCCCGGCAGCCAGAGGAGCCGCATTGGCAACGACCTGGAAGAGCTGGATACCAGAGGTTCTCACCCAGCGCCTCAGCTTAGAGCTCAGATGGATGCTTGGAAAACTCAGGCAAACCAACCCAGGCTTATGACCTACAGACCTGTGGAAAGGGCCGGCAAGATGGCTCAGCAGGAATAGGCGCTTGCCGCTAAGCCTGCTAACCTGGGCTTGATCTTTGGAATCCATGTGGGGGAAAGAGACTTTAGTCTCTCCGCGCGCGCTCTCCCCCCACCCCGCTGCTGCCCTCTCCTCTCCAACAATTCCTAGAGTAAACCGTTTTCAAAAAAACAAGGTGCTATTTTGCTTATCTTAAGCCATGAGTGGGTGGCAACTTGTTATACCAGCAAAATAAAACTAATCCATGCAATTTACGATTGTAAGTTGAGACTGTAGTAAGGCAGTGTCGGGACGCTGCCTCTTTGGCTGCAGACTTTGCCCCACTCTTCTCTTTGGAGACCTACCTCAGTGCCCGTCTTCTAATTTTTTAAAAGCAAACCAGCGGTGAGGCAATGTTTCTGCGGTGTCTTTGGAGATGGCTAAATTTTAAAGCATTCTCTGTTAGAAGTCTTTATAACATACCTAGATTTCCTTTACGCACTGTGAGTTGGTAATGTTCATCTCGTCTTCAGCTTGTTAACTTTAGTAGTTTGGGAGAAAATTCTCTGCTTTTGGTGAAACATTCCATCCACGCAGTCTTCCATAATTGCTTCAGCAACGATGATGTGCATATGCGCATGCATATGCGCATGCATATGTGCATGCAGCAGCAGCTGCTGTGTGTGGAAGTCAGAGACTAGGTTATGGGAGTTGTTTCTCCTTCCTTCTTAGGCAGCCCAGGGATTAAACTCACGTCTTCACCCTTGGTGGCAAGCACCTCTCCCTCCTGAGCCATCTGCCCGGCCTCCATTTCTTTTCAGTCTTATCTGTTCTGTGTTTCTAACCTCCTTACTTTCTAAAATTCAGACTGTGTTGTGGGAAATATTAAAAAAGATCCTGCCAACTCTCCTGTCCCGCCAAGCCACAGCACCATGTCCTGGCGGGGTCCGGCTCAGCGTGTTCTCACCGCAGAGCTGTTCCCTCCCAGCTAGCTCCTACAGCATCCCAGCAATGTTTTCTCTCCGCCATAAACCCCTGTAATCAGTCGACCCACATTCCAGTAACCTAGCAAATCGAAACTCTTAAAGCTTAATTAGGCAATCAGATTTATGTATAAATAACATCACAATTTATAAGATGCCAATACAGTAACTTAAGAGCCAATTGATAATGATAAAAGCTTTATTCCAATATTTCTAACCTTATGAAAACATAGCTATTTTGGCTAGTAAATGCCACGCAGGTCCACTGCCAAAGCCATCTCGGTTCTTCTTCCTTCTCTTCCTGCGATCTCTGTCCCTCCTACTCCTAGCTCCGCCTCCCTTTTCCTGTCCAATCACAGGCCTTCCATTGTCCTAATGTTATTGGACATGGAGAATCTTGCAAGAAGACTGGATATTTTCATCCTCAATTTTTTCTCCTACTGTATCCAATACGGTGCAAAACCTGTGAACTGAGTGACAGTCTCTGGTGTTGGGTATTGTATCGTATAGCATGGTATGGCATGGTCTGGCATGGTATGGTATCATTGCTTTTGGTTGGTTTGCCTTCCATGTACAGCCCTAGGCTGGCATTTTTATCTTGTCCACCAGTTCCCTGAATGGCTTAGTCACTGCGTGTTGGAACCCTTAGATACCTCCACCACCCCATCTCCTATGTCTGCTTCTGGAATCCGTTCCGCGTTTGGCTTTTATTTCCTGTGCATGTTGCTTTGGCTTAGTTTCCGGTATCGCGTATTTAAACTCTGCAGAGAGATCGTTTAAGGATCCGCGTGATGTTTTGTCAAAAGAGAACATATTCTTTGCTTCTGGCAGTCGTCGAGTCTTAACACAGATAAGCCCACATGAGTCTTACTGAGTCAGTCTGCAGCAGCGAGGCGCTAGGCTGGCTTCGTGGTGTTACTACATGCCGCAGGATGAGGACTCTCACCATCTCATTGGAAACCTGAGGTTGTTTGTTAGTGTCCTCCCTTGGCACCTCCCAAAATCTCTCTCACTGCTCAGTGCCCTGCCTGCTAATTTTAAGCTGGTAACTGTTGAATGTCCACGGTCTCCAGTCCCCGGTCCCTCTAGTCCCATCTCCTAGAGAGGCAGCATGGGTACACACTTCTATTCACTCTCCTCACACACCCACCAGCCCATGAGCCTCTGCTTCCCAGAGACTCGCTTCTGAGTGTGCACGCCTCTTTCTTCCTTCTCTCCTGGGGGTTGGCACACAGCTCTGACTGGATTGGGGATATATCTTTTTTTTTTCAGCTTGAGAACTGTAATAAATATAAATGTTTCTGAAGATATTGGGTCATTGGTCTACGACAAGAGGTGATGCCCGACAGACAGGAAATCAATGCACTGAGTTTGTCACCCTCCCCAAAGAGAGAGAACCACACAGAGTCAGCGGGTTCTCTGACAGGGTTAGGATCTGAGGAGGCCTAGGTGGCCGGAGGTCACAGGCGGAGAGTAGAAGACAGGAGAGTGTTCCCATGCAGAGAAACTTGAGGAGTCTCCAGTCTTCTGTGGACTCAGCTTGTTCAGTTCATGGTCAAACAAGAATCCCCAAGGCTAGAGGAAAAGACATTTGAAAACATTGCCAGGGAAGCATCTGCCAATTGTCTGTTCTCACCAGTTAGGATGAGACCCTCCTAACTCCTGAAGCACCACATGATGCTAACCCCTGGAGCACTGCATGCTAACCCCTGGAGAACTGCATGCTAACCCCTGGAGAACTGCATGCTAACTCTTGGAGCACCAGATGCTAACCCCTGGAGCACCAGATGCTAACCCCTGGAGCACTACATGCTAACTCCTGGAGCACCATATGCTAACCCCTGGAACACTGCATGCTAACCCCTGGAGAACTGCATGCTAACCCCTGGAGCACAGTATGCTAACTCCTGGAGAACTGCATGCTAACCCCTGGAGCACAGTATGCTAACCCCTGGAGAATTGCATGCAGTCCTCAGAAGAGTCTTGGGCCAGGAGTGGGAAATATTTGATTTAAATAAATAAAATAACACATTAGAGAATGGTGGCACAATTTCAAGCAGCCAAATATGTGTGTTGAAAGCGGGACTGGAGACATAATGGTCAATTTTTCAAAATTAAAAATATCAAGCCAGGCTCAGTGGCAGTAAGTATCAAAAAGTCTGAAGTTACATCAAAGAACATCCTACCTCGCCAAACCTCGCCAAAGCAGTGGTGGGGCTGGAGAGATGGCCCAGATGGCAAAGGGACTGCTGACACAGAATAAGGATCTCAGTCCCAACCTCAGAACCTACATAAAAAGGCCAGGCGCCAACGGTTGGGCACACTCGTAATCCCAGCACTGGAGAGGCAAAGACAGATGGAACTCTGGGGCCCAGTGGTTCGTCAGCCCAACTTCATAGCAAGCTGCAGGACAAAGAGAGACCCTGTCGATGCTTTAGAATCATCATGGGATTAAAAATAATAATAATGGCTGTCCCATTTTCTCCCAGAGACCCTGGCGTTGTCTGAGGTACAGTCAGAATACTGAGAGCATGCGGCCCCTCCCAACCAGGTGCTCCCACCCGGGCACTGAGAACTGGGGTTCTAAAGAGTTCTCACAGACTCCAAATTTGCATATCTTAAACAAATTTATCTTTCGAAGCCTGTCTAAATGGCAGCTCCTTCAGGGTATCTTCCAAGGTCATCCAGGCTGGAAGCAAGCTCTGCCTCCCTGTCTGGGCTCTGTCTGCCTCTCAGACACAGCCCACAGGGCTTCCCTGACCTGGAAGTCCTTAAAGTCATACTCAGGAGTGATGCTGGCGATGGCTGTCGGTAAAGTGTTTGCCATGCACGCGTGACAATCGAGTTGTTCCTGGAACCTATGTAAAAAGGCCTGCTGTAGAGACATGCGCTGGTGGGGAGGTGAAGAGAGCAGATCCCTGCAGTTCACTGACTGCCTCCTTAGCTTGCTTGGGAGCTCCAAGCCAATGAGAAACCCTGTCTTAAAAAACAAGGTGGGCTGCTACCATGGAATACATCGAAACCTCAGCAAACACAGGTGAGAGTGTACCTACACACACGTGCGCACACACACACACACACAGATACACAGACACAGATACATACACACAGATACATACACACAAATACATACACACATACAGACACAGAGACACATACACAGATACACACACAAATATACAGACACAGAGACGCAGAGACCCATACACAGATAGATACAGACACACACAAACACACAGACACGATGACCCATATATACACATACATATACACAAAGACACTCATACACAGAGACACACAAACTCACACAGACACAGACACATAGGTATACACACATAGCACACACACACACACACATACACAGACAGAGACACACACATCCACACCCAGACACAGACAAACACACACACAGGCACACAAACATATATACACAGAGACACACACAGACACACAGGACACATGCACAGACACACACACACACAGACACATACAGGCACACACACAGAGACACACAGACAGACACAGAGGACACATGCACAGACACACACACACACAGACACAGGCACACACACAGAGACACACACACACATACACACAGGCACACACAGAGAGTTGTATTTAGAAGTATTTAGAGTCTTGTACTCCTTTGCCTTAATCACACTTTCACGACGGCAGATACTAAATGGCTGTGACGGCGTATGTCCAGGTGGCAGAACACGCACTCAGGTTTTCTCCACTATCAGTTAAATGGCACACTGGGCCTGAGTGACTGGACACTGCACTCTCCTTACCTGCCCCCCTCAGCCCTCAGACAGGCCTGTGTACCCGCCGTGTACTATCAGCTTGTCAGAGCCCAGGCTTCTCGAGACTCAGTACTGCTGGGTTAGAAACAGCCTGAGCAAGCCCTTTCCTTTAGGCCCAATAACAACTCTCCTTGACCAGTTCTTTCCGGAGAAACTGATGGCCATAAAAATAGATCACTGGTGTAAAAATGCATTTTGTTCTTGTCTTTAACTTGACAGCCTAATAGAAGGAAAAGATGAAATCCATCTGAATGACTAGCTAGCAGTGAAAGGCCTGAGTAAGAGACTGCCGGCAGTCTGCATGGACTGTGCTGTGTAGTTTTCTCTGGAATCTCTGGAGAATTCATATCCCATGTTTGGTCCCCTGGAAACGTCTATCGTTGTCTCTAATTGCTCAGAGCACCGGTGGTTACAGTTCAGGGAATTTCTTAGGGATTTTGGTAAACAAATGTATCCAATAACAGTTCAGAACTCTGCTCTGTACCGACCTATGACCTCAGCAGGAGGTGGTAAGTTATCCGAACGTTTACCTGGATGTAAACTGGCCAACTTCCTCAAGAATCACAGACAGGTGTTTGCTTACGTCCTCGGCTTGGGATGTACGTGCTGGGAGCTTCTTCGATTCTCCGAACAAAGAAAGGAAATAATCCTCACCATCCCCCAAAACATATGTATCCAAGTCAGAGCTTGGCTGGAGCGGTCTCTTTGGAATCATGAAGTTTGTGCCTTTTAAAGAAACCGGACAAATAAGCGAGACGGATGTTTAAATAGTCATCGAAAGCAACCAAGAACATTATCTTTGCTCCCGTGTCTACAGAACCAAGTTTCTTTGTAAGCTTCCCACCCCTGCCAAACTCAGTGAGAACAGAGGTACTGGTGGACATCTATAAAGTGGCTGTGAGTATTTTCCCCACTGTCCTCAGTTTCTACAGATTCTGCTGTCCTAAACGCTCAGGTGTAGCATGGTGCTTGTATGGACTGTACTGCCATCTTGGCTCAGGCATCCTTGGGGAATTCACATTCCTTGTTTATTCCTTATCTTGAGCATGCTGGCTGTTTAACTGACTGTTTAGCTGCACTAGAAACCATCAGTATTCTCAAGCTAAAACACTGAACCTGTCAAATTTGAGTATTATATATTACAAATATACTCTTACTCTACTTAATGCCTGCTGTACTGCCCAAATTAAAATCCTACCTTATACAACTTCACCTTCTGCAAGAGAAAAGGATGATGAGGGGGTGGGTGGGGGTGGGGAGGTGTGGGGGAATCAGGTGTCTGGTATTTAGCTGGCACAGGGAAAGCAATGGTTATCATTATAGGATGAGGGTTTTGCATTATGGGAACCAGAGCCAGGAATCATCAAATCATAAAAACAACTCAGATTTTGTTTTAGATGATTGTAGCTTTAACAAAAGGTGAAATATGTAAAGGCATAAATGATAGGTGTCTGCTGTAGTGATAGGGCTGTGCCTAGGGCCTCAAGTGCACTAAGAACATCATGAACTATCACCAAGCTATATCAACAGCCCTCATGACTACAGGGGCTCCTCCAAAGATTTTGCTGAGAAGAAACACTAGAATTAAATTAGTGTCCACAGCCTAGTGGGCAATTCCTTTGGGAAAGGGCAAGGCCCGGCATCTTCCCTCACAGCCCATCACGAGGAAAGAAATCTTGTGTTCCTAAAGGGAAGGAGGCATTAAATGAGCTCCTGTTTTTAGTTCACTGAGAACCACAGATGGCATTGAACTGGTACAACATGTCCCAGTGTTCACAGGCCTGAGTCTGCAGGAGAATCCTGAGTGGTAACTCAAGGAAAAGACTGCACCCCAATCTTCTCTTGCCATGCAAGGTGCAGCACTATGCTTAGCTTCCCCCCCCCCAGTTCATCAGGAGCTTTTAGTTTAACCCAAACACAGAGCAAACACAATGGTCTACATAGTACCAGGAGATGGGAAAGCGTTCCTCCTTAAATCTAAAGTCTGTATCTCCATATTGGACATTGTACCTATTGCTCAGTGGTAAAGGTCATCAAGAATTTATCAAGCGTCTTTGGATAACTCATCTGAGTCCTGCTGACGATGACGCACACGGTGAACATCATGAGAGCCATGCACGCTGCACACACACCACGTTGAGGCCTAGGAATGTGCCAGAAATAAACAGGGAACAGACCCAGCCAGACCGCGAATCCCCACGGAGTAGAGGGAGGGAGGCACACAATTCATATATCAATTATTCTAGAAGGAGCTTACAGGTGGGCTAAGGGTTGAAGCTGATTTCTGGTAACTAACATCTTGCTATGTGCTGGGTTCCCATATAGGCCCCGAGCCTATCGGAACCCTGTAAAGCTGGTATCTTAATTTTCACTCTGCAGGGGTGGAACCTTAGAAGCCAGGGCTGCTGAGTTCCTTACCTCCCCACTCTGCGAAGGCCAGGGAAGATCTGGTTCTGTGCTTGCTGGGACCGTGGTGAGCATCACACCCCACAGCCCTTGTGACCCGGTGCCCATAGGGCACCACCCAGTTCCGCCTGCTTCATGTTCTCTCTGTTGCTCCCCTTTCTCTCTGTTATGTCATTCCCAGCACCATCTCCTCTTTTGGTGTCTGTTTTGCATGGGAACCTTGAGTCTCCTAATGGCACACGGGAAGATACTGCGTATCCTCTGTGTCAGTGTCCTGCAAAGGGCCCTTCCTACTACACGCTGGACAGTTTAACTTTCTAGCCATCACCGTGGCTCCAGGCATCTTCTCCACGGAGATGGTGAAGACACTTGCTTAACCCTCACAGCAGAGTTCACCAGAGGGATCCTTGGGACTAGACACTGGCAATTTTAGTCCTTCATCAGTTCTAGAACATGACAACAACGGTTCCACGGACCACCATGCTGGCTCTAGGCACCTTACTCTCTCTGGCAGCATCCAGTGGAGGGTCCTTAGGCATTCATGGCAGGTTTCAGTTCTCCAATGATTCTAGAACATGCTAACTGTGGACCCAGAAGCCATCATGGTAGCTGCGGGCATCTTCCTCATGGAGATGTTCTATTTGCACCTACATGAACATGTGTGCCCTGGGTTTACACCTTCAGATCTAGAGCCCTGGCTAACCTACTCTGTGTGTGATGTTGAAACAAACATCCCTGGGGCCAAATGATGACCCAGGCAGAGACCAAGAAAGAGCCAACTGAAACGCATGCGGCGGGAACATTTCAGACGCTTGGTACGTACTCTGCTTCCCCAGGCTGCTGTCTTTGTGGGAGCAGCTCACGACGGTGGTTTTAGAAGTCAGCCGTCCTCCGGATGATAAGGTGAAGCCGCTGTCCTGGGCGCTGGGCATCTGGTAGAAGCTGATTGGCATTTCTTGGGAAAGTGAGCAGGACAGTGAGACGAGTGTGGAGCTCGAATCCATTATCTTTGGGAAAAAGTGGACCGATGAGTGCTGTTTTGACGGAGTGATGATTCCAACTTTTTCTTCTCTTCTGTATGCAAAATGATAATGAACAAAGTAAGAAAATCAGGACATATGAGTCCGGGAAGCTCGAGGCACTACTCAGAATTCTGCTGAATGTATCATACATCTGACAGGGAACCCAGCACCCCCAAACTCTGGTTCCAACTATGGAAGTGGACTTGCTAGCCTTGTCTTGTATATTTCATTTTTAACTTAAAGATCGACAGGTTCTATTGGTGGTGGGTTTGAAAAGTAAAAATCCATAAGCCCGTATAATGCTTGCAACCAGGATTTCAGCATGTCCTTCTTAGATTTTAAATTGATTTCTTTTACTCAGATCAAGACACGGATATTTTTCCTGACTGTGAGTGTACAAAAGACTTTAGTGCCCGTTCACTGGCATAGCCTCTTCTTTGAATTCCTGAGCTGCTAACTAACCTTCCAACATTGACAAAATTACATGGATAATAGTTGCTTCCCAGTAATAGCCTCCCCTCCCCTGTCACGGAAACCAGAAAAGGAGCAAGAATGGCCATTCTCAAGTACCACAGTAATAAGTGACTTTTTTTTTTTTAGGAACACAATTTTAAAAATAAATAAATAAAGCAGTCATTAAACCTCACAAGATCATTTGAGTGAAGTCCCCAAACTACAGTATAATTGTTTATAAGCTAAGAAGTGTTCTCATGATTCATCTCAGGACAAGGTGTAATGCCCAAAATTAACTTATAAGTTCCACCTGCCCAGGAACCAGGAAACTTCCTGGAATTCTGGGAATTGTAGTTCTTGGGAAACAGCAATACCTCATGGGAAAGTACAGTGACCACAACACACATCCATGTGATACATGGCCTGAGGCCACTCTCAGGCCAGAGATTCCAAGAAATGGTCCTGACCAAAATCCATCTTTGGTCAGCATTTAATATTTACTAAAGCTTGCTTTAAATGTGGCCCAAAATGATGGAGTTGGTTTTTTTCTGGTGCATCTCAGGCTTAACAACTTAAGATGGACTATATCAACACTCCTTCAGCGGTCTCAGAGAAACAGGTGTGTGTGTGTGTGTGTGTGTGTGTGTGTGTGTGTGAGAGAGAGAGAGAGAGAGAGAGCACTCGTGTGATGATTATATTGGAATGAAAGTCAGTGGGTCCAAACCTTTTCATTGCTCTATAAAACTGGACATATGGCCTGTTCACCTGTTCCTATGCCAAGTCATGCATTTATAGGATTTACTATAAATCAGGAGCCGACTTCTTTATTTCCCACGTTACCTCTCTCTTTCGGTCACTTCTCAGAGCTCTTACTTCAAGGCTAATCCTGAGTGTGACAGGATTGTCCTGAGAGAGGCCTAGCAGGCTCAGTGGAAGGCGCCTCTGCATGTGTCTACCAGAGAGTTTCCAGAGGTGGCCAGGTAAGAGGGTTCTGTCTAATGAACGGGGTCATCCACTGATGGATTCACAGTTAGAGGTGCGAGCTGGGGTCAAGTTGGAGGCAGTGGGTCATCGCACCAGGCCCTGTGTTTTCCATCTTGTTCTGGCTCCTCCCATCTCTGCCCTGCTCCTGCTCTCCTTGCTGCACCCCCCCCCCCCACGCTCTTTCAGCCTCCGCTTGGCCTAAAGGTAATGGAGCCGACCGCGATTGATAGCTCTGAAACTGTGAGCCAAAATGAAGCTTCCTTCTTCGAGGATGTCTCTGCAGGATCCATCACGTGGCACGGTTCATAAGGTTGTTAAAGGCAGCATCTGGCTGGGGTCGTTTGTTGTGGTTTCTATGGGGACCTGGGACCTGGGACTTTCTCCTCCGCCATCTTCACAAAGTTCTCGCTACAAATTATCACACCCATGGCTTCACTCTGTGCATTCCTTCCCTGGAAACCATTTTATCTGGAGATCTCTGTAATCAACAGCAGATGCCACTAAACTGCACCTCTCAGAAAGCACAACCAACAGTTTTAAAAATGCGAAGAAATGGCGTAGGCTTTTAGACTTGCGTTTTTTACCTGCTTGGTTGGGGCTCAGTGAGCTCAGAGGTGCTCCAAGCACTCGAGTTTGTCTGAGGAGCCCCACGCTCTGGGGCTGTCATGACCATGACAGCAGTGGGCAGGAGCCTACAGGGCCTGACTGTCTACATGTGTCATCTCTACAGCCAGTGACAGGCTCCCATGGGAGGGCTTCTCGCTGCTGTGGCCTAGACAAAGCCTGGGAAGAGATCTGTGTTCCTTACAACTGGATTACACTGTACACTGGCTCTTGCCTTCTCAGTATGCTAATTTTGTAAGCCCCCCAAATGCTTTCCTTCAGGAAAACAACATCCCGTCCAAATACATGTAAGTCCAGTGTAAATATTCCCACTAAGCCCTTATGTAGCTAGAACAGAGAAACTTGGCCCAGGGACACAGGAAGCCTTAGTTCTGTTGTTAAAAATAAGTGTCTGATGGCTATGCACATCCTGGGACGAGTGAAGGTTCCAGGACTTGGCTCTCACAGTACAGCTGGGCGTATGGGCTCTACGTTCACCGTCTGTGGACTCTCTTGGAAGATGGGAGTCTTCTTACTGCTAGTCCTGGTATTTCCCCAGCTCCTCCTCTGAATTTTCATATCTCTGTAGATAACAGACACTAAGCCAGGAGCAATGACAGGATCTCAGGCCAGCACTCTGGAGGGCTGGGGCATGCAGCTTTGAAGATACTGACAGTCCCAGTTTCTCATGACAGACGGGTCCTGGGTCCGGGGTGAACACAGGGCTAAGTCCAGAGTGGCACGCGGCTTCTGGTTATGTGCCCTTGAGAGCCGAATGCTTTTGTTAGCCAACCAGAGAAAACCCTCCCCGATGCTTCAGCTGACGTGGTTAAGAGCTATCTGTGGTGGAGCAGTGACTATTTTACGTGTGGTCCCCACCAACGTTTCCGTGAACGGATTCTAATGGTCTCATGTTCATCGCGCTTGGTTTGCTATTGGTGGTGGTTCTGTATAGCTTTTATTTTTTGAGACAATCTCATGGTGCAGCCCAGGCTTCCTTCCTCAGCCCCCGGTGTGCTGGGAGCATAGGTGCGAGCCGCCACACCTGATTTAGTCAAGCTTTTATGCTCATGGCCTTGGCCCATTTAAACGGCACCTGTGAAATCCCATCCAGGGTTTTATGGAAGAGTTCTG
The DNA here is from genome assembly GCA_036184385.1 of Tokudaia muenninki. NCBI lineage: Eukaryota > Metazoa > Chordata > Mammalia > Rodentia > Muridae > Tokudaia > Tokudaia muenninki. The sequence continues at coordinate 161,993,756 of BTHS01000004.1, forward strand.
TCTAGGGCAATTTTTTATGTTGCTCAGAGGCGGAGGGGGAGGGGGTGTCTTACAAAACAGAGGTTGGGAAAATAATTAATGTTGTGATTCATTATATTTGGGAAACCTGTGGAATTTGTAGTACTAATGACTTCCCAAATGGTTTTTATTGTACTTACTATTGGGGAGGGGGCTCCTTCCATCGCAGAAGTTTGAGACCACACCTCAGTCACGAGGCTTGCAGGCGAGCACTTTTACCTGCTGAGGTACTTACCACCCACACCTAAGTTGTCTTTAAACACTGAAGTGTGTATTCCATCCCAAAGTCAGACCCCGCTTGCCCCGGTCATGCCGTTCTTACGTCTCTTCATCCTGTATTTTACTGTCTCGCTTATTGCTGTTGGTGGCGCTGGCTAGAGGCTCCGATGCTTCCTTCTTCTTGGCCAGCAGAGGAGGCGCCTCTTCTCTTTCCTAGGTAAAGAGATCATGGCCTCAGGCAGTGACCACAGCAGAGGCTCAAGGGGGACTTTCTTTTTTAAAATGACCTTACCTGCTAATCCAACTGTCTTCAGTTTATCAAATTTTATGATCCCTTTGCTACACTGGTACTCGATCCTCACGAGAAAGGTCAGAGTCGATATAGGCAGTGATTCTATGAGTGAAGAATCCGAGACAAACCACAGAGAGACCGTGGCGAGCAGCCCAGCCTTTATGACAACCAACGACCTCACATCTGGCCACCGCTGCCTCTTAGTGAACAGGCTTATGTCACCATGGTTACAGAGCTTCCAGTTCTGAACTCTGCTGTTGTGAAGTTTGTAGACCTTAAACAGAGAGCCATACCTCCCTCAGAGGCTGACATGCTTAATGGCCTATTGTGGATTTCTGAGGACCTACACCAGTAAATAAATGTTGGAATCTATCACAACTCATGTTTTTACAACTCTTCTCTTTTCTTTACTTTCCCTCTCCCTCTGACAAAGACTACACAGAAAACATCTGGGACAGGAATAGAAACCATGCAACTTTAAAGCACAAAGCAGTTTGTTAGTGGGGGTAACCAGAGCCAATTAACAACTGAAATCCTTCTAGTTATACCAAGATCACAGGTTAGGAAAATCCTACATAACTTCATTTCTTTTTTGTGTAGAAGTCCATACTTAATGTTCTATAATAGACAATGGTGGCAGGAGAGTATGGTCACCAGATATGATGTTGTAGGCATCTATGCATTTGTTGCATACATTATGGATTACAGTAAAGGAATTAGTGAACTCATTCAGAAATAATCAATGATCATCTACTATGTAACCGACTGTAGCTAGGTGCTACAAATTATCAATTCTTCTTCCCATGGAAGACAACACACTTTCTGATTTAAATTATAATTGTAAATAAGTTGAAAAAGGACAAGAAGTTGGAGAGCAGTACACATTTGGTTACATTTTCTCAACCTTGAAGATGAAGCTTGTGCCCTTTAGACACAGTAGGGCTATTGCTTAACAATCTCGTTGGAAGATTTATGGGAAGGGCTGCGAATGGATTTATCATTTCCTGACCCCCCACCCCACCCCTCCAGCCCGTGTGGTTTCTCAGCTGTTCCATGTTCTCATGAGGTCATTATGACCTCATGTGTCTTATCAGAGATTCTATTCATAGTTTCATAGTTCTGAGGAAATTTTTATCAACTAAGAGAAGCTTCTGAAAGCTATGAATGTGTGACTGCTTCAGCCTTCCCTCTGCAGTGGACTTTAGGTGCGACCACTTCAGCATCCCGCAGTGAATTTTATGTGTGACCACTTCCTGTGCAGTGGACTCTATGTGTGACTGTTTCAGCATTCACTCGTGCAGTGGACTTTCCTTGCTCCCTTGCCTAAGCTGTTGCACATTTGTAACAAAACCAATTTCCTTCTTTGCTGCGGTGGAGACAATGCCAGTGATTTTGAACCAAGGACGAAATAGAGCACAAAGAGAATTTTGCATGAGAGCACAAGTACAGGAGCTAAGATTTGGGTGTGTATAGGGGAGGAGCCAAGATTTGGGCATGTGTAAGGGAGGAGCCACGATTTGGGCGTGTGTAAGGGAGGAGCCAAGATTTGGGCGTGTATAGGGGAGGAGCCAAGATTTGGGCATGTGTAAGGGAGGAGCTAAGATTTGGGTGTGTATAGGGGAGGAGCCAAGATTTGGGTGTGTATAGGGGAGGAGCCAAGATTTGGGTGTGTATAGGGGAGGAGCCAAGATTTGGGCATGTGTAAGGGAGGAGCTAAGATTTGGGTGTATATAGGGGAGGAGCCAAGATTTGGGTGTGTATAAGGGAGGAGCCAAGATTTGGGTGTGTGTAGGGGAGGAGCTAAGATTTGGGTGTGTATAGGGGAGGAGCCAAGATTTGGGTGTGTGTAGGGGAGGAGCCAAGATTTGGGTGTGTATAAGGGAGGAGCCAAGATTTGGGTGTGTGTAGGGGAGGAGCCAAGATTTGGGTGTGTGTAGGGGAGGAGCTAAGATTTGGGTGTGTATAGGGGAGGAGCCAAGATTTGGGTGTGTGTAGGGGAGGAGCCAAGATTTGGGTGTGTATAAGGGAGGAGCCAAGATTTGGGTGTATATAGGGGAGGAGCCAAGATTTGGGTGTATATAGGGGAGGAGCCAAGATTTGGGTGTGTGTAGGGGAGGAGCTAAGATTTGGGTGTGTGTAGGGATGGCTTTTACTGGACAGGAACCCGAAATATTAGACTCATTAGGACCTGACATAGTATTTCTTAGCAAAAAGCTTTCCCACACAGCACCTGACAAGCCAGATAGTCATACTTATGGAAAATAAACGACTACTCGAATCTGACTGAAGTCTAGTTTCACAATACATATGAATTCAAAACTAGCTTTACATTCAGACCTAAACTCCCCAGGAAGTAACCACTGGTTACTGAGAGGGACCATATCTGCCCGCAGGGACCTGTTGCTCGCTGTTTTGAAACAGGGGACCCATCAGGCTGTAGATGGATCTCCTCACCACTGCTACTCTCTCTAGCTCAGGAAGGACATGGTCAAACAATAGCCGGGAAGATGATGCCCAGCCACTTCTCCAGTCACATATCCGAGCCTGGGTCCTGTCACCATAACTAAGATGTGGGTGTGTTTAGGGGAGGAGCTAAGACGGGAGAGAGATGGGAGCATCCCTTCTGATAACGCAGAAGCTGACTGAAGTGAACCTTGTCCAAAGGCGTCGCACCCGGGGATGAGGCAGGAGTTACTCTCGTCGGTTTGCTCTGAAGGTCTTGCCCCCCCCCCCCCCACCATGCTCTGTCCCTGTTTGACTCCTGCGCAGTGTATTCCTGGATCAGAAAGTCTATCCATTCCTGAACCAGATAGAGCCTGCTTTTCTTCGCCTCTGCTCTAAGATCACCCTTCCTCCTGCTTCTCGGTTATCTTTGACCTCAGCCCCTGTGGGGAAAAATTCCAGAACTCTGGATGGGGAATTAAGCCCTTGTAAGAGTAGATGGGGAATAAAAAGCATGAAAACTGAGTTTCGCTTGTAATACTAGACTTTGGGAGGCAGAAGCAGGAGGATCACCATGAGTTCAAGGCCGGAGGGTAAGTAGGCCAGGTCTCCAAAAAAAAAAAAGACCCTGACTCAAAAGCAAAGAAATTGTTTCACATCTTGTGCTTTTTATTCTAATGAAGCAAAAATTAAATGTGGCAAAATTCCGTCGCTACTATTTAAAATATTAGGCAAATATTTACATATGCACAATTTTGAAATCATTGACGAGAACAAAGATCTGGTTTCATATGTTAAAGTCCTCATGTGGAGGGATGGGGGGTTCATGCCCAGCAGGGGTTCATGAAATTGTTGTTGTTTGGTTGGTTGTTGTGGTTTCTGTTTTGTTTTCTTTTGTTTGAGACATGGTTTCTCTATGTATCCCTTGCTGTCTTGGAGTTTGCTCTGTTGACCAGGTTGGCCTTGAACTCACAGAGATCCACCTGCCTTTGCCTCTCAAGTTCTTCGACTAAAGGCATGTACCACCATTGCCCAGCTAAATTGGCAATATAAATAGGGTGGCTTGTGTAAAGGAGGGCTGTGTATACAGGCTTTCCCTTCTGTCTCCAGCAGTGGGTATGCATGTGGGCAACACAGAACTGAGGATTGTGGTGTAAAGTATCATAACACGTCCATCACCTCAGGCTCAGAGTTTGACACGGTTTCATATTTGCAAAAATGGTATGGACTCCCATCCACAGTCTAAGAAGGCACAGGGTCCTTTCATTTCTTCATTGTCTACGTGGAAGTAACTCAGCGCAAATGCAGGTGCTGTTTTACCTCAATCATGGGGGGCTGCCTGAGGTGTCAAAGCAGGCCATGGGGCCATTGGTTGGGAGATTAAAGTTTGAGGTCATCTGCTCAAACCTTGTTCATAGACCCTGGGTTGAAGGAGTAAAAGAGGAGTTATCAGAAGCCTGGACTCACGGAGTCAAGCATAAATACAGGAGAGGACAGATCCAGTGAAAACCGGCAGGCGGCAGGGGTCACGACCCACGTGCCTCTCCCTGTCTGCTTCCTGCACAGCTAACAAGTCAGTGGTTGCTATCGCCAATTATCCATTATTGATTATAGCCGCAGGTGTCTGTGATGGGTACAGTCCCCCCCACCCGCCAAGAGACCCCACGGCACTAATAAATGAAGCTGTCTCCAGTATTCAGATAAACTATAAACAGATTTCAGTTGGTAACTAGTGAGCTTTGCCCTCATTTGAGATTGAGACTAAAAGTGATGGGGACCTTGAGGACTTTTACATCCTCCATGAGAAAAGGACGCCTCCAACTGTCACTGCCATAGCAATGAGAACAGGGATGGGGCGGCCTGCCTGCACACAGGAGGACCTGAGTCTGGGTTCGTGACACCCACGGCGAACCCCAGCTCTCCTCCTCCTCCTCCTTCTCCTCCTCCTCCTCCTTCTTCTCCTTCTTCTTCCTCTCCTCCTCCTCCTCCTCCTTCTTCCTCTCCTCCTCCTCCTCCTCCTTCTTCTTCCTCTCCTTCTCCTCCTCCTTCTCCTCCTCCTCCTTCTCCTCCTCCTCCTTCTTCTTCCTCTCCTCCTCCTCCTCTTTCTTCTTCCTCTCCTTCTCCTCCTCCTCCTTCTCCTCCTCCTTCTTCTCCTCCTCCTCCTTCTCCCTCTCCTCTTTCTCCTCCTCCTTCTCCTCCTCCTTCTCCTCCTTCTTCCTTCTCCTCCTCCTCCTTCTTCTTCCTCTTCTCCTCCTCTTCCTCCTTCTCCTCCTCCTCCTTCTCCTCCTCCTCCTTCTCCCTCTCCTCTTTCTCCTCCTCCTTCTCCTCCTCCTTCTCCTCCTTCTTCCTTCTCCTCCTCCTCCTCCTCCTTCTTCTTCCTCTTCTCCTCCTCTTCCTCCTTCTCCTCCTTCTTCTTTTCTCCTCCTCGTCCTCTTCTTCTTAAAGATTTATTTATTATATATATATGTGAGTACACTGTCGCTGTCTCCAGACACATCAGAAGTAGGCATCAGATCCCATTACAGATAATTGTGAGCCACGATGTGGCTGCTGGGAATTGAACTCAGGACCTCAGGAAGAGCGGTCAGTGCTCTTAGCCACTGAGCCATCCCTCCCGATCTGAATCCCAGCTTCTTGTTTGGCTGCCGTGATGAGGACCAGCAGGCCTGTCTTAGTCTCTCGTCCTGATGTGCAGGTGCTGCTCCGTCACAGCCTGAATGTGCACCTCTTTTTGGAAGGACCTTGACCCTTCCAATGCTACAACCACACTGACCTGCATGGCGTCCGCGGGTGCCTCTGGCTTCCCAATGCCCATGCCTCGACACTACAGAATCCCACCAATAAACGTGCCCTTCTCTACCCTCAGTCCTCCCTCAAAAACAAACAAAACCAACTCCTCATTAACTTCCAGCCTAGCCTTCACATCACAAAACATGGCGAACGCCTACATTATAGAGGATTAAATAAGGTTCTTGTCTTATTATTAATACCCATACAGTTACCGCTTGCCTTTTTCGTACATTATTTCTGATTCTCCTGAAGGTAAAAATGACTCGTTCCCCTCCGGAGTGTTAGTGGGACTCACTGTCTTTTCCACCTTGGCAATATCAGTTACAGCGGTCTGTCATGGATCGCTTCCATGACTTCACCTCATCATGATAGGAGCTAAGTTCCCCAAGTCAGGGAACACATGGGGACTTGTTCCTTCCCACGCCCAGGGTAGATTCAGTGTTGACTTAAGGAAGAGCCACCGTCTCCACTGTGGGAATTACAGCTTTATCACAGACTCACAATTGCATCTTGGGGAATTACAAATTAACAAATGCTATTATACCTGAAATAACACACTGGTCCACAGTCCGGAGAATCACTGGCACCTCTCAAGGGGAGTTGGCAGGCTCTCAAGGACGGGCAGAGACAGGAAGGAGGCAACATGGTGGCTCAGGGGTAAGGTAGAAAGACGTTTCCGGTGAACTGCTTCAGTTCTAATAGTTTGTTGAATTCCTTTGGCAATATGTTATACTATTTGATTGTGTGTGTGTGTGTGTGTGTGTGTGTGTGCGCGTGCGCATGCGCGCACACACGGACAGGGTGGCACACTGGCATATACAACTGTATGTTCATGTGTGCTTTCCTATGTGGAGGCCTGTGGTCAAACTCAAGAGTCACTCTCCTACATTTTTGTGAAAACCCAGTGGTCCCAGGAATCAGTGTTCCTATATCTCCACGCTGGGATTACAAGCGTGTGTCAACACACCCAGCTTTTCTCCTTGTCCTCTGGGACCAGACTCTTCTCCTGTTTGTGCTGCAAGTACCCTTGTGACCCTGTCATCTCCCCAGCTCTGTGTGACGCACCACCGTTTTATCATCTGCTCAGAAAAAGGGCCTCAAAGAGGAAGTTAACAGAGGACTTTGACATACATCCAGGGCCCTCGAACGTCCTCTAGAGACATTTCAAGATATTCCGAGCCTCAGGCCATTGTTCAAACAGTCGTGGGATCTCACCACAACCAGCAGTGTGATGAGAGGTAATCAGGAGAATGGACTTTAAAATGGCCTTCCTTTCCTGTCCGTGACCTTAAAGAACAGTTAGGAGAGAATGCATTCCTGAGGCATTTGACCCAGGCCAGCAGAGATGTCACCGGATGTACGGTGAGGAGAAGCTCTGAACACACAGCGTCATCTCAGAGTGACTGTGACATGCCACTTCCATTAAGCAGACAGGTCTTCAAGCAGCGCACTGGAGAGCATGGACAGGGGACAACAGGGCTCTCTGTGTTCAGGGCAGGCCAGCCCCTGTCATTAAAGCACAGCTAGGAAGTAACCAGAGTCTGCTTGGTGCCCTTTCCTGTTCCACTTGTTCCCGATGTAGCATTCGAGGAGCTAAGATGGGTGTGGTGACTTGAGCAGCAGCTTCTCTCCAACCCTGGGGACTCGGCCTTCTGTCTGCTGATCCAAGGCTGCTCGCGTTGTATGTCCGCGTGCTTAGGTGTCTTCCTGTCCCCATCACACTAAGGACAGCAGAAAGTCACTAGCACATGTTTTACACTAGGGACGCATGTGTCCATGCATCCATGTACACACACACACACACACACACACACACACACACACACACACACACACACACAAAAACAGCCTGCATGGGAAGAATGGCCAAGTGACTAGAAATGACTGAGACTGTGGTATTACTCTAAATGGAAGAATAGGAGACACCAGAGTGGGGGCAGGATGATACAGGTGTGCAGAGGGCAGGTGTGGGGTGTGCAGAGGGCAGGTGTGGGGTGTGCAGAGGGCAAGTAAGGGTGTGCAGAGGGCAGGTGTGAGGGTGTGCAGAGGGCAGGTGTGGGGTGTGTAGAGGGCAGGTGTGAGGGTGTGCAGAGGGCAGGTGTGGGGTGTGTAGAGGGCAGGTGTGAGGGTGTGCAGAGGGCAGGTGTGGGGTGTGTAGAGGGCAGGTGTGAGGGTGTGCAGAGGGCAGGTGTGGGGTGTGTAGAGGGCAGGTGTGAGGGTGTGCAGAGGGCAGGTGTGAGGGTGTGCAGAGGGCAGGTGTGGGGTGTGTAGAGGGCAGGTGTGGGGTGTGCAGAGGGCAGGTGTGGGGTGTGCAGAGGGCAGGTGTGGGGTGTGCAGAGGGCAGGTGTGAGGGTGTGCAGAGGGCAGGTGTGGGGTGTGCAGAGGGCAGGTGTGGGGTGTGCAGAGGACAGTGGTAGGGTGTGTAGAGGGCAGGTGTGGGGTGTGTAGAGGGCAGGTGTGAGGGTGTGCAGAGGGCAGGTATGGGGTATGCAGGGGGCAGGTTTGGGGTGTGCAGGGGACAGGTGTGGGATGTGCAGAGGGCAGGTGTGGGGTGTGCAGGTGGCAGGTGTGGGGTGTGCAGAGGGTAGGTGTGGGGTGTGCAGAGGGCAGGTGTGGGGTGTGTAGAGGGCAGGTGTGGGGTGTGCAGAGGGTAGGTGTGGGGTGTGCAGAGGGCAGGTGTGGGGTGTGCAGGGGGCAGGTGTGGGGGTGCAGAGGGCAGGTGTGGGGTGTGCAGAGGGCACGTGTGGGGTTTTCAGAGGGCAGGTGTGGGGTGTGCAGAAGGCAGGTGTGGGGTGTGCAGAGGACCGTGGTGGCCATTGGGCAGAGACAGCAACAGTTCCACATTCCTAAAGGAAGGGACACCAGGAGGTAAGAGAGTGACTAAGTCAGCTGATGGTCATCCTCTCTGGTCTCCAGGGATCCTGGTCAGGATCAGACAACCAAGTAAAAACAGAAGGTGCGTTGGGTGTAACTTTAGACACTGCTCTTAATATATCAAATATGCATGTTAATGCAGAACCATGCAAATGAGGGAGCTGTGTAATGTTGAACTACTGCTGACTATAATATATCTCATCTGCATGTGACTCAGTTTACTGCAGAGTCATGTAAGTATGGGGTTGTATGCCCCAGGGCCTCTCCCTGTGTGAAGATCCTATGCCACAGGTTGAGATAAACACTGATTTAGAATCTGACAGTCTTTCTTCCTTCCTTCCTTTCTTTCTTCCTTCCTTCCTTCCTTCCTTCCTTCCTTCCTTCCTTCCTTCCTTCCTTCCTTCTTCCTTCCTTCCTTCCTTCCTTTCTTTCTTTCTTTCTTTCTTTCTTTCTTTCTTTCTTTCTTTCTTTCTTTCTTTCTTTCTTTCTTTCTTTCTTTCTTTGACAATTGTCCCTCGTTGCCAGTATCCAAATCTGTGCTGGAGTTATGTAACTGTGCTGTGGAACCATCATATGACCATGGGCTTCAGAACTGCAAACTAACTCTCCAGAGAGATGTCAGACCTGCTTTCCTCTTGCTGGTACATAGTCCAGTACATCTAAGTCCATATAAGACAACCTCTGTCTTTGAACACAGCTTATCACTTACAAAACGTGTGGGGTCTGTCTCCATTGCTACAACGTGGGAAGATCTGCCTGGTCTCCTCGTTCTGTTCTTTGGGCAAACATGAAGCTGATGAGAAGGAGCCCTAAGTCCAGGTCAGCACTCACCCAGACTCTGGTTTTCACTGCAGAACATTTCTCCCCAGGCTGTGGATTTTCTGTCAAGTGCACAGATGCATGCAGACACACATACTCTTGAGTGTGCACACACATGAGCACACACACACACATGAGCACACACACACATGAACACATACACACACACATACACCACACACACACACACACACACACACACACACACACACACACACACACACAATGTCCAGTGATCTAACTACACGGGCTGCGTTCCCTTAGTCATCTTAACTATTTCCACTTGCCTGTTTGACTTCTCCATCTGGGTGTTCTGCATGACGAGCTGTGCCTCAAACAAATTTCATTACCTCACTTTCCAAACATCCTGAGGACGCTGTCTCCGTCTGCTCACTCGGGAAGAACCAGCCAGGCTTCTCAAGCCAAGAGCTTTGCACTCGGCCTTGATTTTTTCTTCTCCTCCTTGATTTCTACCAGCTACGTGTGTGCTCCTTCGATTTTCTCTTTGTGATAATGCCCTTGCCGGCACTTAGCTCTTCCCTCAGAGTGTTTCCCACCCCAGGGCATGTGCCACAATGCAGCCAGCAGAGGGATCTAAGGCATCAACAGAATCGCTCGAGGGCTTCTCCGATATCCAGAGACTGAGGGAAAACTGCCAGTGTGTCTTCTGACCTGGCTGGAGGGCTTCATCATGACAAGCTGTTACCCTTCAGAGGCCTGCGGTCTAACCACAGCAGGTTTGCAGGACAGTTCTGTCAACCTGACACATGCTACAGTCAGATTCCTGGACACATTAAGCAACCCTAAAGTGTAGAAACTACTCAGCCAGAAAAAAAAGTTCCAAGTTCAAAATATATCATTCTGGCACACAAAAATGTAGCATCAAGTTCAAATTTGAAGGCTTGTTCGGATAGCAGTAAAATGAATTGAATTATAAAGGATTAACTGTAGGTTAGAAAAAGAATTTGGTTTTTTTAAATCCCTAAATTCCTCTCTCTCTCTCTCTCTCTCTCTCTCTCTCTCTCTCTCTCTCTCACACACACACACACACACACACACACACGTGTGTGTGTGTGTGTGTGCGTGTGTATTATATGTGTGCAAGCACTCATGTGTACCTGGGCATGCTTACCCATAAGGGCACTTGGAAGCCAAACGTCAACACTAGTTATCTTCCTCCTTTCTACCTTATTTCTCTCTCTTAATTAGTCTGAACCTTGTCAGTAAGAGACTGGTCTCTCCCTTAGCCTGAACCTTGCCTTTTGGAGAGACAAGCTGGCCAGTGAGTTCCGCTGATCTACCAGTTGCTTGCCCCTAAATTCTGTTGCCTACAGTGGAGAGCTACGGCGCCCGACTTTTATGTTTTATGTGGGTGCTGGAGACCTGGACTCAGGCCCTTTTGCTCCCATGACTTTATCCACTGGGCCGCGCTCCAGCCTGAGTTTACTTTATCCCACATGCCGTCTTCTGTTATCTCTGTCTTATCTGTTCCCACGTAAAATGACAAACGTCTGGTATGGTGTGTCCACAGGCAGCAGGGATGAAGGAACAGGGTGGTCCGTGCTAACCCCCCTGGACCCTGACTAGGATGCCTGTGGTATGTGGATTCCAGGTGAGGCCTTGGTGTGGTTCCTCCCCTCCTCTTCCAAGTCAGTAGTGTCTGCTTCGGGTTCCCTGCAGCGCCGTGCGCCCTACAAGTCCACTCTGCTGGCGAGAGTCCACAGGCCTGTCCACCCAAGGCGCACGGCTGACTTTGGACTTTATTTTACAGTTCGGCGATTCACTCAACTGCGGTTTTTCCGCACCCGATCATCAACAAACTCCATGCAAGGAGAATCAACTGGAGACAACTGTCTTTCTCAGAACTCAGAGAAGCAACGAGACACTTGGGGTCTGCAACAGAGGGTGTTCTTACTGTCTACTAGGAAGTAGGTGTGAATCAAAGAGAAGCATTTATAGTTCTGAACGACTTCCTCACCCTGCCTCTGCTCTTCCTCCCTGATTCATCTCAGGGATGGATCTTTCTGACATTAAAGACACAGCAACCCAAGTGTGATATTTAAATAATTCTCCTTGTCAGTATGCTACCAGCACGTTTGTATGGAAAACAACTGTATTTAATGTACTTAATCATATTCGTGGTATCTGTAACTATAGAATTTTAGAGTTAGACTCTGTTTGAAAGGCTAACTTTAAAAAAGATTCATTTTATTATATTAAGTGTGTATTCCTGTGTGTGTGTGTGTATGTGTGTGTGTGTGGTGTATGTGTGCATGTGCATGTGCTCATACATGCATGTGTGTGTGTGTGTGGTGTATGTGTGCATGTGCATGTGCTTGTACATGCATGTGTGTGTGCGGTGTACATGGATAAATGCACACTGAATGCATGTGCCTGTGGAGTCCAGAGGCAACAGATCCCACAGATCCCTTAAAACTAGAGTTACAGGCAGCTGTGAGCCACCTGTGGTAGATTCTGGTAATTGAAAATTGGACCTCTGTAAGACCAGTGATCACTCTTAAAGGCCAAGTAATTTCTCCAGCCTCAAAGTGCTAACTTTAAGTGCACAGTGATATAAAATAAGTCTGCTACATAATTATTAAAAGGTATAAGGAAATAATACTTTTTTCCCTTTCAATTTTTTTGAGACAGGGTTTCTCTGTGCAGCCCTGGCTGTCTTAGAACTCGCTCTGTAGACCAGGCTAGCCTCGAACTCACAGAGATCCACTTGCCTCTGCCTCCCAAGTGCTGGGATCAAAGGTGTGCACCACCACTGCCCGGCTCAAATAGTATCTTTTAAAATCTTTAATTCTTAGATTTTCTCTTTTCCTTAGCTTTCTTGCTTCCGCATTGCCGAGTCCCGTCTCACTGTTGAACAAACATTGCTTTCACTCCTATTGATTCAGCAGCAGTGTTGGGTTCTTACTAACTTGTACCTGGGTTGGCAGTTTGGCCTGGGCTAGATGAGAGAACAGCACACGGAGCTCTAGGGTGGGTCTGGTGACTGGTGGTGGGTCATGGAGGCTGCCCTGCTGGGCAGTGGGGGGTGGAGAGAGTGCACTGACTACTGACAGGAGATGAGGAGGTGGCATTCCAGGCCATATCTGTCTGGGAGGAATCAACCTTCCCTCTGAATGAGGACAAGATTTTTGGGGTGTGTCTGAGGAGTGTCTCAGGCTCTGTCTTTGTTTAAAGAGGACTGCTTTGGCTTCGTAGTAAAAATCGTCTCAAAGAGCAAGAAGCAGGGAGACATTTGCCATTGTAGAGGAAGAGCTTCTGGTAACACAGGCTGGCAACCAGGGAGGAGCCAAGATGTGGTCGGGTTCTGGGTAGAGTCGGAAAGAAGGGCTGCAGAATGTTGGTGGACTGAAGTGAAGTGGGAGAGAAAGGGACAAGGCAAGGTGATCCTAGAAATTGACTTCTGAGCAACTGAGGGAAAAGAACTTCAACTTACATGCACACACACACACACACACACACACACGGGAGTGCACACACACATGAATGCACACACACATATGCATGCACATGCACATACATGCACACATACATGAACACACTTGCACATACGTGCACATACATAAACACATGCACACACATACACATACACACACATACACATGCACACAATGTACACAATGCATACACACATGCATATTCACTCACACGAGCAGACATACCCACAGACACATACATGCATGCACATGCTCACACACATGCACACTCACATATAAAAGCACACACACATATGTATGCACACAGGAACACACACATGTACATTCATAAACAGAAGCACACATACAGGCACATACACATGCAAGCACACATAGGCACACACATGCACACTCACACACAAGCACATATTCTCACATTCATGCAGAGGCACACACATGGGCACACGTGTACATACAGAGACAACATGCAACATGTCCATGATTTTCCTCAATCTATAAATAAAGCAATCACCAACAATTGTGTGAAAGGTTAACTGTTTATCCAATACCTTGCCTCACCATCACATTTAGCTCCATGCAACCACTAGAACTGTTCTCTGAACAATAGCATGTTCATCCACACACCAATCTTGGATTTTTTATGAGCAAAGGTGTGACATTTTAACTTTTGAGAGGTCACCGCTAATTTACAGATTTCACGTACTTGGGAGTGTTTTGTAAACCTAATGTGGTATTCAGCCTCTGAGAGCCGCTGCAATTGAAGCTCCAGGTCGCACACCCTGCAATGTAAGCTTTGGCAAAGAGTTCAGACGTTTGCACGTTGAAAGGTGGCGTCTCTGCTGCCAAGACTGCGGCATTTGAAAACACACCCAGCAGGGCTGGCGATCACTTAGGGCCTTGAGGAACATATAACTGTGGCTTCAAAGTTAGCCCGACCTCCTTATTTATGTTTCTCTTTGGACACCTGGGAAATGTGTGTTTTTACCATAGCCCGAGATCTAATACTTATTCAACAAGGAGTATTTTCTTTGGCTGGAAAATGAACATTTTGTGCAAGCTATCAACTCTAAAATATTACGCCCGTATCAGATTCCCACTTTTTTTTTTTTATATTTAAACCAAAAGAAATCCTGGCTTGTGTACTTTCCAGGGGAAACGGATGGTGTCTGCCAAAGGCACTGCTGGCTGTCCGTCAAGATGTTGAGCTTCAGAGACTCTAACCTTGATGACCACTGCTATCGGCAGAGGCCACAGCAGATGAGGACGGCTAGTCCCAAGTCACTCACTGGCCCCAACTAGTCTTGCCCCTGGGCCCGCCATTATGTCTGTGTAAGGCATTCCAGATCTTGGAATCATTCTTTCCAAAGACTGACCCTCAGCAGGCCCGCTGCTATTCTAGAATCCTTGGAAGGTTCTATGGCCTGGCAGCACCCTTGGGTCCCGCCTGCTCTGACTTGCAAAGCACTCCAGCCTCAGTCCGAGACCTCCGGCTGTGTTCTGATGCAGGAAATGAGCCACTCCTTCCTCCCACCAAATTAAACCTTTTAACGTGATTTTGAAATGTAGTTGGCGAAACTCACTCTACTGTAATAAAGCAGTCTGTAAATCCGCCAGAGTTTAAAACCACCAGACCACACTGAACTAGGTTCCTGCGGACAAGGGGAGGACTTAGGAAGCAATTAGACCGACTGTGTTTACTCGAACTTGAACATCTTGCCTCAATTGCCTTTCTTCCATTGGCAAGGTGTCCCAGCCTGGGAGGCACAGGGTGACTGTTCCTGTGCTGCTGAGGGGTGCGAGCGAGGAGGGGTCTGCTGACCGAGCCAGCCAGCAAGCTCGGCTCTCTTGGCTTGCACACGGAGAGACCGGGTCCCAGAGGATCTTAGCCACGGCCACTTGGTTATCAGAATCACACTTTCTGTGGTCCCTAAAATCTGAGTATTTTGGAACCCCAGAGAATGAATTGTTTCAGAGCAGGTGTTTTAAAGGTTTTGGTTTATTGGCTTATATACTTACTTGATCTGTGGTGGAGGTGCACACGGGTTCGTGCGCATCTACAGAGTGGTACTCCAGGACCACGTGACAGTTTCTGGGGATCTTTTTAAAAAGACACTCAGTGAGTCAACTCCCTTGACTTCTCTCTCCTCAGTCTGGCTGCCCCGTGTGGATTTACCACCCTAGACATGGATTTGGGACAACACTCGAGAGGAGTGACATAGGACAAGGCTGAGCCGATGGCATTGTGGAGTCTCCGAGGCTCTGATGGACTTGGGTGAATTCACATCAAAGCACAGTTATTCCAGGTTACTGTGATTCAAACAGATTCTAATATGTAAAATACACCTTGGGGCTGGAGAGCTGGCGCAGAGGTCAAGAACCCTCACTGCTCTTGAGAGGAGGACCCGGGGGTTCAGTTCCCAGAGTCCACACAGCAGCTGCAGATCTGATGCCCTCCTACGACCTTCTGAGCTACACATGCACATAGACCGTCTTCTCAAACATGTAAGTAAAGAATAGAGGCTTAAAAAATAGATCTGACAACATAAATGTCACACCCTCTTGAAGGCTATATTTCTAAAACCCAGACGAGGTGATGTGCCCATTGTGAAACGGCTCCACACTGCTCACAGGAAGTAGCGCAATGCCTTTGTCGAGCCATAAGCATCACGCCGCCTGACTTCCAGCGGTTTCGACAGCTTCCCCTCTCTTCCTGCTTTAACCGTGGAAAGTTCCGGTACTACTGAACCACGTGGAACTGTACTCTTTCCCACTCTGCGTCTCTTGGCAGCAAGTTTTCTCTTTGTCCCTTAAAAGCGCGAATCCTCCTCCTTGGCTATCTCCCTGTAGCCCCGCCCCCTGACCTCTAACCTCTCTGTGTGACCCTGTTTTCGCTTTAACAACTGCCCCTGCATTCTATGTCCACATCTGGGAGGCTTTCAGGAGCTGGCCAGTTCGGCTAATTTAAACAGGACTGTTTTAAGGGAAAGAATCCGAGAACAAGAAGACAAGGTGAATATCAGTTAAGAGTTCAGTCACCAAACCCCGACACTGTTGTGGATGCCAAGAAGTGCTTGCTGAAAGGAGCCTGATTGGCTGTCTCCTGAGAGGCCCTGCCATAGCCTTACAAACACAGAGGCAGACGCTCGCAGTGAACCATTGGACAAGCCCTGGCTCACCAATGGAGGAGTTAGAGAAAGGACTAAAGGAGCCGAAGGGGTTTGCTCTCCATAGGAAGAACAACAATATCAACAAACCAGACCCCCCAGAGCTCCCAGGGACTAAACCACCAACCAAGAGGTACACATGGAGAGACCCATGGCTCCAGCTGCATATGTAGCAGAGGATGGCCTTGTCAGGAATCAATGGGAGGAGAGGTCCTTGGTCCTATGAAGGCTCGATAGATGCCCCAGTGTAGGGGAATCGAGGGTGGGGAGTGGGAGATGGATAGGTGGAGGAACACCCTCATAGAAGCAGGGGGAGGGAGGATGGGATAGGGGCTATATGGGAGTGGGGGAAACTGGGAAAGGGGAGAACATTTGAAATGTAAATGAAGAATATATTCAATAAAAAAAAGAGTTTAAAAAATTAGTTTGCCACGGGGTTGGAGAGATGACTCCGTGGGTTAAAAGTGTTTACTGCTTTTGTGAGGACCTGGGTTCACTTTCCAGCACTTGCATGACAGCTCACAACAGCCTGTAACTCCAGTTCCTAGGACCTGACTCCCCCCGAGAGCTCCAGGATACACACGGTGTACATATGTACGTGACTCTCAAGGCACTCACACATACACAGAATAAACAAATAAATACATATTTTCTAAAAATTAGCTTACTCTACAGGTTTGGCAACACCCCTGGGATCTAATTACTTACTTTTAACAAGCACTATGGTCCTGGACAGTAAGTTAGTGGTTTTTAACTTAATTATTCCCTATTAGGTTTTCCTGAGCCTTGAAGACCAACAGTTCTTCTAAGGTACGTCTTTACATCCAAATACTGAGGAGAAAAACCATATAAAAGAGTTGAACCATTAGATATATTAGATGGGAAGTGCGGGTGTCTTAAATCTAATTACTGATTAAATCAAACATAAAATGCTCAAAAACAAGGCTAAGACTGTTGCTAGAACAGCAGCGGGCAATGTTCTCAGACTCCCACCCCACATCTAGGATTAATATAAAGGTTTGTAAATTGGGTAAAGTGGAAGATACAAGTGAATTGAGATGACTATTGTTTTCACTTTAGGTTTATTTACAACTTAACTAAGACAATTCAGTGTTAATTTAGGGTATACACAAAGTTGTAGGAACATAGTAAGACAGAACCTCCCAAATCCTGGACCCTTTAAGACAGTTAGAGATCATGCTATGTCTCTCAAATATAATCCTGACCGAAAGCATGTTTGCAGTCTACATTCAGAAGAACCCATAACACTCTGCGGGCTAAAGCATTTGCACACAGTAAGCTACCATGGAAAACAAGGAAATAGCTTTCTTCTTTTAAAATATTTATTTATATGATTACATCATAGCTGTCTTCAGACACACCAGAAGAGGGCATCAGATCCCATTACAGATGGTTGTGAGCCACCATGTGGTTGCTGGGAATTGAACTCAGGACCTCTGGAAGAGCAGTCAGTGTTCTTGCCCGCTGAGCCATCTTTCCAGCCCGGAAATAGCTTTCAAAATAGTCAGGGCTGCCCCGTGGAGCAAAGGAGGGACGAGGCAGAGATGGGCTTCGAGGGCCGCAAGCATGTGTGCTCCTGTACTTATGATACATGTGGCCTGCTCTGCCCCTCTCTTGTCTAACTATACACGCGTGACCTACATTTTCCTGTTCGTATACTACTTATACTTGCCTTGCTCTTTCCTTCACTCGAGTATATAATTATATGTGTATGTTATACATGTAATTATACATCTATGTTATATATGTAATTATATGTCTATGTCATACATATAATTATACACATATACTACACACTCCTGTTTACACAGTTACTTCACAGTTTAAAAGGGATGAGCATAAATATTAGTAAGTGAATGTCAAATGCTATAATAGAGAAATGGACAAAAATATCAGAATTGAATGCTTATCAGATGTTTAAAAATAAATGCAATATCACTAGTAAAAGGCAAATGCAAACGAGAAGTACAGCGATGTGCTATTTAAAACCCAGCTCATGTGCTCAAAGAGTTTGTCAGTATCCAGCGTCCATTGAGTTGTGGAGGGACAGAAATGCATGTGCATCTGGACACCATGTTAGATAACGAAGCACTGGATTGTACAGCCGAGCTACAGACATGGATGGACAATCTACGACCCAGACACAAGTCCAGGGTTCACACATGGTGAGGCTCACAGTAATGTCCTTATCCCTGAGCTCTGGAAAGAACCTAAGAGCTGATCACGGACGAAAGAATCAAGCCTTCAGTGTGTACTGCAGTCAGAAATCAACTGCAGCTGCAGACTCCTGCATGGGCGAGTGTTACTCACAAGCCAAGGAAAATAAGCCAGGGATGCCAAGAGGGAGGACGCTTCCCAGAGTTAGAAGTGCAACATGTACAGCAACACGCAGACACGCACACGCCAAGGTTTGCATACAGTGGGAAAGTGCAAAGAATCCAGGGATCTGATGGATACAAAGTCCCAGAGGATAGCTGCGGCTGCCTGTCTGTGGGCAACAGGAGCAACACATGGTGACACACACGGTGACACACATGGTGACACATGGTGACACACAGTGACACACACAATGACACACGGTGACACACACAGTCACACACGGTGACACACATGGTGACACACACGGTGACACACACACATGGTGACACACACGGTGACACACACACACGGTGACACACACACACGGTGACACACACACACGGTGACACACACGGTGACACACACACACGGCGACACACGGTGACACACACACACACGGTGACACACGGTGACACACACAGTGACACACACACGGTGACACACGGTGACACACGGTGACACACACGGTGACACACACACACGGTGACACACACGGTGATACACACGGTGACACACACACACGGTGACACACACGGTGACACACGGTGACACACACAGTCACACACGGTGACACACATGGTGACACACACGGTGACACACACACATGGTGACACACACGGTGACACACACACGGTGACACACATGGTGACACACACGGTGACACACGGTGACACACACGGTGACACACACACACGGTGACACACGGTGACACACGGTGACACACACAGTGACACACACGGTGACACACGGTGACACACGGTGACACACACGGTGACACACACACGGTGACACACACGGTGACACACACACACGGTGACACACACACGGTGACACACACGGTGACACACACGGTGACACACACACACGGTGACACACACAGTGACACACACACACGGTGACACACATGGTGACACATACACGGTGACACACACGGTGACACACACAGTGGCATCGACACATGCTAATGTTTGGTTCTGCTTCCTGAACCAAACAGTAGCTATAATAAAAATTATTCATTCTATTTTTAAGGCCACAGATTTGCCTTCAATTAATTACATATTTCATTTTGCATTTTAAAAAATTTAAATGTAATTTGATGGCTAAGAAGATATGCTAGGAAGACACCCTGTCTCAAAAGATGAAAGGAAAACTCAGCATGAGGTGGATGGTGCCCGCAGAATGGCAGCTGAGGTTCCTGCAGAGACCACACAGACCTGCACAGACCTGCGTAGACCTGCACTCACACACACACACACACACACACACACACACACACACACACACAGAGAGAGAGAGAGGAGGGGGTGGAAGGAAAGAATGACTGGAGGAAGGGAGGAAAGAAGAAAATTATTTTGACTATTGTTTTGATACCCCAGATATCTGCCAAGTTTCTAGGAAGAATTGATGAGATTTCCATCCTTATGGTAGAAATAGTCCACACACACAGTTCCTAGTCTACAGACCATGTTTGAGAGTGTGCATATGCAACAGCTGCTTATCTGTTTGCAAACACTCCACAACCTCTTACCCTGGGGTCTCCTGACTGGAAAGTGTCACACACAAGGCTGAGCCTGCAGTAACCACCTCCTGCACGCCAGGACAAATAGAATAGAGATTAACCCCCAAGAGAGCCTCCAATTCTTCCCATAAAACAAAACAAATGCCTTCGATACAAAGACACCAGTTTATGAGAAGAGAAAATCAATACTTAATTTTCAGTTTTCTTGTTTTGATTTTGCTGAAAACCAGTTAACTCTTTTCTTAATGGTCTGCCAGATCTTAACACCTACTTTATCTGTTTCAGGTAGTAAAATGCCAGATTTGATCCTTCCTGCCCACCTCTCTCTGTTGGTAGATTTTTACCTTGTTTAATAAGTTAAGACAATCAGTGTGGTTCCAGAACACGCGAGTTTAATATGGGAGGACTGGGAAGTCCCAGGCGCACAGTCACCCGACTCACCACTGAGCAGCAAGTAGCTGTTCCGGGAGGTTCATCTCTGCCTCTCAGGGTTGCTTTGTCTAAGAGTAAGGACCCCTCCATCCGGCAGACTGTTCATTCCAGACCATAATAACTGCCCCTTCTCTTAGGACGACACAGGACACCGATGATCTTACTAATTCCTCTGGTGCTGATATGGTGGGGACTCACCTGCCTCTGCCTGCCAACTGCACATCTGTCTTCCCGTCTGTCCTCCCCTTCCCACTCTCTTACTTTCCTGCCTTCCGGTCCTCAATCCTCCCATCCTCCTGTCCTCACATTCTTGGATGGATGTGCTTCTCTTGCTTTCACTTTTCCTTCTTTCTTTATATATTTTTAGCTCTCCCCACCCCACCCCCAATGTGCATGTGCATGTGTGCGTGCGTGCGTGCGTGCGTGTGTGTGTGTGTGTGTGTGTGTGTGTGTGTGTGAGCTGCCCCAACATGGTACTGCATCTCACAACTGAGCCATCCCTCCAGCCCTTCTCTTTGCTTTTCCTAAAAGGCTTTAAACTGTCAATGGTTGATGGTCTCTTCCTTGAGGCTAGGTCACACCACCTGGTAGACCCCCGGACTCTTCCAGGGGCCACGGTCATGCGTTTCAGTTTCGTGCCTACTGACTTTACTGAGTGCAGGTGAGAAGACAAAAAGAGGAGTCAGTTGGGAAAACCCAAAGCGACGGTTTATTCTTCTGTGGGAGGTGCTCGGTTTGCCCTTTTCGGAACGGCTCTTTTATGAATGTTGGCAGAACACTCGTCCATCTTCTCATGCCGAGAAACATCTGGGCTCTTGGCAGTACTTGCCTGACAGAACTCCGCACCCAGGGAAAGCTGTTTTCCTGTGAAGAGCAGGAAGAAGGGAGTGGGGGCGGGTGCTGGTCCTGGCGCTCTCTGACTCACCACAGTGAGATGGTTCCCTCACACATCATGCCAGAGCTCAGCAATTTTCTTAATACTCTCAATTAGACAACCTTAAATTTTTTTTGAAGAACCGATTTAAAGCCATTCAATTTCATAAAACCAAAAACACGTGTAGTTCTTTTAATGTTCAAAATTCTATAGAGAACGCATGCTGGATATCTCACAAAGACATATCACAAGTGTGCTTGAAAAATGAAATCCATCTTTCAAGATCGGATATTAAAACTTCTTTACGAAACTGGTCAGACATTGATGTGCCTGATTCCCTGGACTCACGGTCAGTTGGGAGGCAGACACACCATTTGTATACTACTAATAAATAACTTTTGGAACCAGATTAATAGACATTTTCTATTTATTTATTATTTGCCTGTGTTCCTTGTGTATGTGGAGGCTGGTGGACAACCTCAGCTGCTGTTCATCAGCACTGCCTGCTGCTTGGTTGAGCCAGGAACACCTGGCTGGAGGCACGCTAAGTAGGCTGGCTTGCCAGTGAACCTTTCCTCCTTGCTAGGATTATAAGAGCATTGTGGTAGTTTGAACAGGCTTTACCTAGGGAGTGGCACTATTAGAAGGTGTGGCCTTGTTGGAGTAGGTGTGGCCTTGAAGTATGTCACTTTTGGGGTGGGTTTTGAGAACCTCCTCCTAGCAACTCTTGAGACAGGTCTTCTCCCGGCTGCCTTCTGTTCAAGATGCGGAACTTCACTTCTTCTCCAGTGCCTGCCTGGATGCTGCCATGCTTCCCGCCTTGATGACAACGGTCTGAACCTCTGAACCTGTCTGTAAGCCAGCTCCAATTAAATGCTGTCCTTTTAAAGAGTTGCCTTGGTCATGGTGTCTCTTCACAGCAATGGAAACTCTAACCAAGACAAGCATCACACAATACCTAGCTCTCTGTGTAGGTTCCAGGGAACTTAACTCAGGTCCTCATCCTTGCCAGGCTGTACTTTACCACATGAGTGTTTCCCTGCCTCAGCATAGATATTCTCTTCTTTAAAGTAGGGAGGCCGCCCTGGCTAGTTTTATGTCAACCTGACAGAAGCAAATGTCATCTGAGAGGAAGAAACCTCAATCCAGAAAGTTCCTCTATAAACTAGACTGTAGGCAAGTCCATAGGGCGTTCTCTTAATTACTGATTTTGAGGGAGAGCCCAGCCCATTGTGGGTGGAGCCATCCCTAGGCTGGCGGTCCTGGGTTCTGTAAGAGAATAGGCTGAGCAAGCCATGGAAAGCAAGCCAGTAAGCAGCGCTCCTCCATGGCCTCTGCACCAGCTCCTGCCTCCAGGTTTGAGTTCCTGTCCTGAATTCCTTTGATGATGGACTACGGTTTGAAATTGTAAGTGGAATAAATGAAACCCTTTCCTCCCCAAGCTGTTTTGGTCATGGAGTGTTTCCTCACAGCAAGAGTGACCCTTGAGTCAGGCAGAGGCTCAGGCACCATGTCATGGTGTCTGAGATGAAGAGGGGAAAATGTTCCTCAAAGATGGTGGACATGGAGGCCGGGGAGATGACTCGGTTGGTGAAAAGTGCTTGCTGTGTAAGCATGAAGGCCTGGATTTGGATCTCCAAGAGGACCAGCAGCATTTGCCTGTAACTGCAGTTTGGAGAGGGTCAGGTGGGAAATACATACATACATATATATATTTATATTTGTGTGTGTGTGTGTGTGTGTGTCTCAGTCATTGGAAAATGCAGTAAAATTTTGACAGAATAAGTTGCAGGTCAAGGAAAGCCCAGCTCTGGGAAACAGAGCAGTTGTGTTGAAGAGCAGAGGCTGAGTCCGCTGCTCACCTACCAGGAAGAGCTACACAAGCGAGCACGGAGAACTGTGTGGGTGGAAGACATGGAGTCAGCCTGGGGACAGTCCTGTGAAGTTGTGGAAACAGTCTCTTCTGGTAAGAGACCTGCCACAGAGGAGAGTGCTTGTGCCAACTTTGCGTGGTCGTGTTTTCCCTTAAGTTTGTCCAAATGATGTTTCTTATTGCTTGTACTTTTTTGTTCAAATTCTGCCTCTCTTGACCACACAGAACGGAACAAAAGTCGGCATCTTCCCTCGGACAGCTACTCAAGCACTGATGTCCTCTGTCCCTTTTCTGTTCTTGTCATGGCTTACATTTCTTTTTCTTTGGGCAATCATTCATCACATGACACGGTGACCAGGGTTCCTTCCCTCCATGAAGTTACCAGCTCCTTAACTCTGAATGTCTTCATTTGCATCCGGTGACCCTCCATTTGCCACAGCTTTGAGATGACCTTAGTGGGCTGTGGAACAGCTGGCTGCCGCTGACCGTAGACACTGAAGAACAAGAACGGTGAGGCCGTCTTCACTGTGCTCGGCGGGCAATACCGAACCACTAATGGAAGACATCCTTACAGCTGGGGGCAGGTCGCGGGCCCAGGGGAGAGAGAGCCGTGCGGGGCAGGGGATCACACAAAGTGGTCCAGGAAAAAGGGAGGTGCACAGTGGGCTAAAGTGCCGGGAGATGAACAAGGACTCAGAGGGCGCAGAGACAGACGCCATGGCCTTGACCCCTTGTTAGCTGGAGTAGAGGAGGAAGTCTCAGGTATATAAAGTCTGCACAGCTAGCTTCCAGGAAGGGGCTGGGTTGGGTTTGGTCATAAGAGGTTTGATGTGATAGACATGACTCACCCTGAAAGAAAATCAGAAAATCATTCATTCTAACTGGCACAGTTTAGGGTGGAGGGTCTCAAAGTAACATCTTCATGGAAAGTTGGAATGTCTAGGAAAGCTCTGTGTGCAGAACCAGCCGGAGCTGGAAAAGCCGAGAAGACAGCCATGCGAGGTGGGGGGAAGGGCAGGCTCACGATCATCATCAGATGCTGAGATGTTACACACGCCCACAGCCAAGAAAACAGACCGCCGCCGAAGGGTGATTTTAGAGGACAGAAATCATGTTTGGGTGTTCAAATACTACTAGGTTATAAAGAAGGAGGAAGCACAGAGGCAGATTTTCTAGTTAAGCTACGACAGGATAAAGGGAGATGTTTGATGCTCTGAAGGTTGTTGCAGACTTTTGCTTCATTTTGATTTTTAGACTGGAATGATCTTAGCAGGGTCTGTGAGGGAACAGTGGAGGAGGAGGGAAAGGGATCAGGGTGAGGGAGAGGAGGGATCAGGATGAGGGAGAGGAGGGGTCAGGATGAGGGAGAGGAGGGATCAGGATGAGGGAGAGGAGGGATCAGGATGAGGGAGAGGAGGGATCAGGATGAGGGAGAGGAGGGGTCAGGATGAGGGAGAGGAGGGATCAGGATGAGGGAGAGGAGGGATCAGGATGAGGAGAGGAGGGGTCAGGATGAGGAGAGGAGGGGTCAGGATGAGGGAGAGGAGGGATCAGGATGAGGAGAGGAGGGATCAGGATGAGGAGAGGAGGGATCAGGATGAGGGAGAGGAGGGGTCAGGATGAGGGAGAGGAGGGATCAGGATGAGGGAGAGGAGGGGTCAGGATGAGGGAGAGGAGGGGTCAGGATGAGGAGAGGAGGGATCAGAATGAGGAGAGGAGGGATCAGGATGAGGGAGAGGAGGGATCAGGATGAGGGAGAGGAGGGATCAGGATGAGGAGAGGAGGGATCAGGATGAGGGAGAGGAGGGATCAGGATGAGGGAGAGGAGGGATCAGGATGAGGGAGAGGAGGGATCAGGATGAGGGAGAGGAGGGATCAGGATGAGGGAGAGGAGGGATCAGGATGAGGGAGAGGAGTGATCAGGATGAGGGAGAGGAGGGATCAGGATGAGGGAGAGAAGGGGTCAGGATGAGGGAGAGGAGGGATCAGGATGAGGGAGAGGAGGGATCAGGATGAGGAGAGGAGGGATCAGGATGAGGGAGAGGAGGGATCAGGATGAGGGAGAGGAGGGATCAGGATGAGGGAGAGGAGGGATCAGGATGAGGGAGAGGAGGGGTCAGGATGAGTGAGAGGAGGGGTCAGGATGAGGGAGAGGAGGGGTCAGGATGAGGGAGAGGAGGGATCAGGATGAGGGAGAGGAGGGATCAGGATGAGGAGAGGAGGGATCAGGATGAGGGAGAGGAGGGATCAGGATGAGGGAGAGGAGGAATCAGGATGAGGAGAGGAGGGGTCAGGATGAGGGAGAGGAGGGATCAGGATGAGGGAGAGGAGGGGTCAGGATGAGGGAGAGGAGGGGTCAGGATGAGGGAGAGGAGGGATCAGGATGAGGGAGAGGAGTGATCAGGATGAGGGAGAGGAGGGATCAGGATGAGGGAGAGGAGGGATCAGGATGAGGAGAGGAGGGATCAGGATGAGGAGAGGAGGGATCAGGATGAGGAGAGGAAGGATCAGGATGAGGGAGAGGAGGGATCAGGATGAGGGAGAGGAGGGATCAGGATGAGGGAGAGGAGGGATCAGGATGAGGGAGAGGAGGGGTCAGGATGAGGGAGAGGAGGGATCAGGATGAGGGAGAGGAGGGATCAGGATGAGGAGAGGAGGGATCAGGATGAGGGAGAGGAGGGATCAGGATGAGGGAGAAGAGGGATCAGGATGAGGGAGAGGAGGGATCAGGATGAGGAGAGGAGGGATCAGATGAGGGAGAGAAGGGATCAGGATGAGGGAGAGGAGGGATCAGGATGAGGGAGAGGAGGGATCAGGATGAGGGAGAGGAGGGGTCAGGATGAGGGAGAGGAGGGGTCAGGATGAGGGAGAGGAGGGATCAGGATGAGGGAGAGGAGGGATCAGGATGAGGAGAGGAGGGATCAGGATGAGGGAATATGTCTACATGGAATGTCTGACTATGCAAGTGAGTTCACATAGCCTACAGCCTTACTTTACATTTTAAAAACTGGTCACTTCTCCCTCTGTGTTGTGTTGTGTTGTGTTGTGAGAGTGTGGTGGAACTTAAGAGGAAACATCTACTGGTAAACATGTTTTCACCTTTAAACAGCAAATTCAGTGAGGGGAGAGACTGTAGGTCAAGCAGATATGCTACGGAGACCCTGACACAATTGTGTCTGCTCAGGCTTCCTGTGTGTTCACTGATGCGGATCTCTCTTCGTTTCTCACCAGGGAGAGAAGAACACCACTGAAGCTTCTGATGTGGAGACGGCAAATTAGAAGTCTCTGGAGTGACTGAAAAGCTTTTTGTTAAAACACAAATAAGGAGCCTGAATCTAACTTCAGCCTTTTCTTAAATTAACCAGGTTTGAGGATTCTGATAAGAATTCTGGGGTCCTTAGAACACACACACACACACACACACACACACACACGTACACGCACACAAAACTCAGACATATACAGATACAGACACACACATAGACATACACAGATGTGCACACACAGACACAGATGAACAGGCACATACAACACAAACACAGATGCACACACAGAGATACATATACACAGATTCAGATGCGGACACACAGACAGACACATAACACAGACATAGACACACATAAACTTACACGGACACATATGCACACACACACAGACACACAGATACAGACACACAGACACAGATGCAGACACACACACAGGCACACACAGACAGATGCACAGGCACATACAACACAAACAGATGCACACACATACATAAACATGGACACATATGCACACATGCTCACAGACATAGATGCAGACACACACAAACATATAAGGACATAGATGCACACAGACACACAGATACAGACTCACACATGGAGATGCAGAGGCACAGAGACAGAGACACACACAGACATAGAGACATACATACTCTCCCTCCCTCCATCCTCTCCCTCCCTCCCTCCTTTGTTAGAGGTACTGAGTAATCTCCCATAATTGTTGGTCTGTATTATGGATTTCATACTGTGGGATTTGGAAAATCTTTGTTTCCTTCTCCAAGAATCCTTTTAATAAGATACCTGCCTAGCAAACTATTTATAACCTAACTCAAGCAAGTCCATATCTGGGACGTCTTTGAAGAACCAGTCAGGCTAAAGGAACTCTCTCGTCTTCTATGCTACCTCAGTACAATGTGCTTGCTGCACACCTGTCTGCGGTAGTGTCTGACATACACAGGAACTCCGTAATGATTCTTCTTAGCTAATGAATTAGACATTAAAGAGCCTATCTAAACAGGAAACAGAAAAGGGAGCCAAGGGCTGTAGTAAACTACTATTTTTTAATGTACCATACATATAGTATATAGAGAATATCATATATATGTATCATGTATATATATATATATATATATATCTGTGTGTATATATGTATATACATATATGTATATACATATATACACATATGCGTACATATATACACACACACACACACACACACACGACACCTAAGGATAAGGAGTGTACAACTGAGAAGGAAGACAAAGGTAGAGAATTTCCTCCACCTGTGACATGAGCATGTCCTGGGAACTTACAGCCCCAGCAGACTGTAGTGCTCAGGGAGACCAATGGGAAAGCAGCTTGTCAATACTGGAAAGCAGTTTTATGTTTGAAAAGGCTTCCATACTACAGTGCCACAGGCTGGGAAGCTATACGACAGTTAATTCCCTGGAGGCTTCAAGTCCAAGAAATGGTCAGGGGCAGTTTCTCCCAGGCTTGTGTCCTTGGCAGGAATACCTGGCCTTTCCTTGTCTCTGCCTGTGCCCTCCTCTCCTCTTCTTACAAGGACATCAGTCATACGGTGTTAAGATCCACACCGATGACTTCATCTTAGAGTTGATCACCACTGTGAAGACCCTACGTCTGAGGTCATGGGCTGAGGAACTGAGGATTTGGAATTCAACGTGAGGATTGGGAGGTGATACCCATGCTGGCCTGCAGAGTCCGCGGTCTTATGCAGAATTCTCCAGAGGATGAGAGCCAATGACACGAGGGAATTTACTGGACCGGCTTACACAACAGGGGCTGATAAACCAGCAATGGCTGCCTGCAACTGGACAGGCAGAAAGCAGGTCCCCAGCCCAGAGCAGAACACCTCGGCAGTCTCCGTGAAGCGCTGAAGGCCTAGAAGGCCCTGGAGAGCCTAGAAGGGCTGAGGCTGCATTTGGAAGCAGATGGGATCTGCAGAGTCACTCAGAGAACAGGGGGTCTTGAAGGCTTACTGCTGCCTCTCTCCACAGCCCCTTGTCACCTGTGCCATGTATCCACTGAAAGCGCCGTTTAACCCCTTCCAGGTGGGTCTTTCCCCCGGTCAATGCTCCATGACCTCCATCCTTTCTGGAAAGAATCCCGGGAACAGGTTCGTTCCTCAGGCCAGATCTTTCCATGTGCTCAAGCTGACAACAACTAGGACCGGCTTCCACATCAGCTGCAGAGGGTGGAGGCGCAACTAAAACCGAGTGACCTAGGTCTCAGAATAAGCCTTGCTCATCAGATGTGAGCAATGTGCCATCAGGGCAGACAGGGTGTCCGAGGTCACTGGGGAGAGTGTGCTGACCACGGTCGGTGGTGTGATTCTGTCAAACCCGTGAGCGCAACACCTGGGTGTATAAATAGGACAGAGCGGAGCTTGTGAGTTTGGTCAGCTATCACTTTCAGGAGTCATTGAAAGCGCCCTTCAGTTCCAGACTCTTCCTGGGCAAGGTCAGAGGAGAACCTTGTAGAATCACATGCTTTTCAGCTATTAGAAAATGAGGATTCTGTGCTCTCTCAGCCCAGGGGGGAGGCCAAGAATCTCTCTCAAAGCACTTGAACGAGAATGATCAGAGAGTCTGCTGTCTGTAAATTAGAGATATAAAAGAAGCTATTCCTTAGTGCTAATGACTTAGTTAGGAAACTATTTCACAACAATAGGAGTTTTTAAAAACTGAAGTTACTAAGGTGGACTTTAAATATAAGGTAAATTTTATTTCAAATGATTTTAACGTGAACCTCCTCAAGTCAGCAACATGTGGAATGCAGTCAATCATTTGTTTATTCAACAAATCAGAGGACAATTTTCAGGACTTGATCCCCTTCTACTCTGTGGGTTCTAAGGACTGAACTCAGGCTTTGTGGCAAGCCCCTTTACCCACTGAACCATCTCACAGCCCCTCAGCAAGTACTATTTCTTAAGTGCTGTGAACCACACATTAGGTACCTCTAGCCTATGCCTAGCACAGTCCCTCTCCTCACAAAGTTTACTTTAGTAGGGGAGAGACCACAGGCATGCACGCGTGCACACACACACACACACACATACATGAACACATGCATACACATGCCTGCATGCACATGCACACAGTGTGAAATGGCAACAAGTTGTAGGCAGTAAATTCATGATTCAGGAAAGGGAAAAATGGGACTGATGCCACACCAAGTCAGAGCTCTCAGTAGAGGGCCTCCAGGACATACCCAAGCAGTGACCCGGAAGATGAATACTAACGAGTAACCTTCATTTGGCCAGACTTGAACTCAACTCTGTTTTATTCCAAGCTCATAACTACACCGGGGGAAACTGAGGCCCAAAGAGGTTAATCCACGTACACAGGAGCTGGATGGCTGAGCTTTGCTTCCTCCCACTGCTATTAATATTCACTTCAATAATTCAAGTGAAGGCTCTGTTGGGCATAGATATACTGCTCATTCATTTTCAATGAGCTGTGCAGGGAAATAGGCGCAGTGAGCAGAACTCTGAGTTCCTCTGCCCTCAGTGACATCTGCCCCTTGGTTCTGAGGTGCTGCACAAACCGGACGTCTAGTTGACGTGAGCTGACCTCAGAAGGCAGGTGTCTGCAGAGCAGACTGGACGTGTGTGAGATCTCGTGGAAAGTAGACGGTTTGGCTGTTGCTAGAAGCATAGAGCCCACTCGGTTAACACGAGCGATGTCCCACAGTCACAGGTGCGACCACTACCCCTGTGTGACAGCTTCACACGGCAGGCGTGCACACACTGAACTCCTGTCGCTCAGAGACAGCTCTTTGAGGTTCTGCCTCAGGTTTACCTCTTCAGACGATTGTTACCGCAATTTAAAAGCTGCCCGCAACACTTGCTGCTTGGCCCCTCTGGGACTGTATGTGTGCCAGTGACTTGTAGGAATTCACCCAAGTAGGACATTTTGATCGATTTCAACCAAGCCAGCCTAGTAGAGGCACCAGGGGAGCAGTTAACAGCTCCAAGTCCCAGGCTGAACCCTTGGAGATCTTGACCGATGAGTCTTGATTGAGTGTAGACATCAGTGTTCACAGGATGGCTAGCTCCCCGAGGGGCAGGAGGACATGCTGCATGACTGTGGTGGGAGCCTCTGGCACAGGCGAAGAGAAGCCAAACAGGCGGATGAGGGAGTTCTGCACTCTCAACACCACTGCAATATCTTGGCTTCAAGACCCCTTAAAATACACATTACTCTGTGGGTGAACACAGCTTCAAGTCCCCCGTGCCAGGGCTAAGACCTTAGGGAGGGTCAGCACCAGAGTGCCCAGGCCTGGATGGAAAGGCAACGCAGGAATCCAGGAGGCCCGGCTTGAAGGAGAAGCCAAGGGTCTGCTCTGTAATGTCTGTAATGGGTAAAGTCATTTGATCTTTAAGACCACGCCAGCTACCTCAGTGGTGCACGGGTGGCCTACGTAAATGCCAAGATCTGACTTAGTGTGGTGTTGTGGAACACCATCTTCCTGGTGGGATGTGGCTGTCACCTCCTTGAATTCTCATCAGCCGTGATTACTCACTCAAGAACTACACAAGGTCTTTTGTTGCAAGGTATTTCCTGTCCATTCACATTGAGGCAGTGAGAGGCCAGTGATTGGAGGGGAGAAAGGAGGAGGAGCTAAGGGGAGAGAGAGGCTCGGTGGACAACACTAGCCGAGCAGAGAGGGAGATGCAGATAACCAAATGGCTTCAGACTTATTTCTGGTGTTTTGGAGAGGTTAGAAATATTGGGGTAAGACCTTATCATTGTAAATTGGCTTTATAAAATTGGGAGTTTCTTATACATAAATATATTTGGTTAACTATTCATGTTTAAGAATCATGCTTTACCAGATACTTGGAAGGAGTCGGTGCTGGGCAGAAGCGTGGGATTCCCGCCGTTCACAGAGTCTATGGTGGAGAGGAAACAGCTGGGAAAGATTGGCTCGCAGCGACAGCAAGAGCTGACCTGAGTGAGACCTGCTGGTACTTGGTGCAGAGGCCTGGTGCGGCGGTACTATTATTAATTATTACCCACTACAATCTATCTCTTCTCTCATGGATGGGAGCGGGACTTTCCAGGCTCAGGCCCTCTCTGAGGATATGGAAGTGGTTTATAGTTGCTCGGAGAGA
Organism: Tokudaia muenninki; assembly: GCA_036184385.1. NCBI lineage: Eukaryota > Metazoa > Chordata > Mammalia > Rodentia > Muridae > Tokudaia > Tokudaia muenninki. Next base: position 162,025,306 of record BTHS01000004.1, read on the forward strand.
ACACGCTTTTCCAGTGACGTAAAGGCTCATGAGTTCTCATGCACCTGTCAGCAACTAAGTAAGCTCCCTGTTTCCCCAAGCCAGTTATGAGTGGAATCACTTCTTTGGTTTGTTGGTGGTGCCCCATCTGAGGTGGAAGAGACATTTGTTCACACTGCAACCCAGGGGAAGTTCATTCAACAGCTAGAAAGTACAAAGGCAGATCACAAACCCAAACCTGGAGAGGGCAATAATTCTGTCTTGCTACAGACAGAGACCAAGTACAGTTCTTTCTTTCTTTCTTTCTTTCTTTCTTTCTTTCTTTCTTTCTTTCTTTCTTTCTTTCTTTCTTTCTTTCTCTCTCTCTCTCTCTCTCTCTCTCTCTCTCTCTCTCTCTCTCTCTCTTTCTTTCTTTCCTTTCTTTCTGTTTTTTTTGGTTTTTTGAGACAGGGTTTCTCTATATAGCCCTGGCTGTTCTAGAACTCAAACTAAGAAATCCGCCTGCCTCTGCCTCCCAAGTGCTGGGATTAAAGGCTGGCGCCAAAACCCAGCTGATCACTCAGCAAAGGAGGGAATTCATCAACCAACTTCAGTATCACGGAATGATTTGCCCCGAAATATTTCTGATTGGCCAACAGTCTGCTCTACCACCAGTGAGCCTTCGATCTGCACCCCCCACCCCACGCGCTTGCTTATCCAGTGACATGATGCAATTTAACACAACACAGCAGGTCTGAGGATGTCTGTGGGGAAGTGCCTGCTGTGTGGCCTTGAGGACCCGAGTTCAGATCCCCGGCGCCCGTGTAAAGTCTAGCACAGCAGAGTACACCTATGACCCCATCACCAGGGTGGTGGTGGGGGAGGGGCTGCGGGGAGAGGGTGGGCAGGTGGAACCTGGGTTTGCTGGTCAGCACAGACTAACAGGTTAGCTTTAGGTTTAGTGAGAGACCCTGTCTCAAAACAAAACATAACAGTGTTAGAGAAAAACACTGACCCTGGCTTATAGCCGCCAGACATGTACGCACAAATGCTAAGAGTACATTTGTTTATATCGATCTGTCTCTGCACTTTTACAGGCATTTCTAAGAAAGATCAAGAGGAAGAGTTGTTGGGCCAAGAACAGCGAATCATGCGTTCTCACTCACGCGCGCACACACACATATACATACACACACATGCACACACACACTTTTTCAAGTTTGCTGCACACTGTATAACGAGAGAGATACATTCTGAGAGTTGCTTCACCGGGCAATTTTGTTCTTGTGTGAACATTGTCCAGTATGCTTGCGCCGGCCTAGATAACACAGGCCAGTTGCTGGACATGGCCTCTTGGTGTAATCAGGGACTGCACACTCCTAAGACAACCAGGCTGCTGGTTTCCCGTGGAGACTGAACAGCCTTAATACGCAGGAAAGAGAGGAGGTGCACCCCAGGGGAAAGGGGACACTAATGGCGCGGCTGGTGTCACACGCTCTAGCCAGTGCTGCGCACGGTGCTGCTTACAATGGCTGCTCAGCCCGTTAGCTACCTGGGCATCAGCACAGACACGTGGCCATGTCTCCCGCTAGGCTGTGATGCTGGCTGTATCTACATGCTAATGGCTGATCTAAATCTCAGCTCTCACACAGCCGCAAGGCACCTCTGCCATGCACATAGCCGCCTATAATCAAAGTGTCATTTGCAACCCTCAACCATTAAACACAAGGGCAGACCTGAAGGGGCAGGTGACAGGTTGGACTTGACATATGGAAGCACCAAATGAAAAAGGGATACAAATGGATATGGAACAGTGAGTTAAATAGCAGTGCAAAGCCCCAAGGCTGCCCTCTGTGACAGGCTGCAGGCTGGCTGGGGACCCTGGAGGACCAATGCCCGCCAACCCCAACATCTGCACCTAGGGCTTTGTACAGTATGCCCAGCCGCAGACACGTTCTCGGGGCAGCCTGGCTAGGGGACATGCTGAGGTCCCAGAAGCCTGTGGAGGCTGATTCTGCCACCTTCTCAAAGCCAGACACTCAGCCCCCCTTCTGGAGCCCCCTGGGTACTTCCACCTTTCCTTTCCGTGGGCTACTTTTACCAAAATGGATGCTCAGGCTGGCTGTTGTGAGCACAGTTAATGCAAAATAAATATAATGAAGCTCCGTCGCTACACAGGTCACAGAAGTGCGGGTTCTTTCCTTTCTTTGAAATGCCGGTCATACGATATTTATCTCAGGTAACCTTTGGCTTTAATAAAAGCCTCAGGAGAGGAAGTTTCTAGCCCTTCTCAGGGAACTCTTGCACCTCTGGGTCTTCAGAAGTCTTAGCTTTACAAATATCCAGGGGATTTGCAGGAGATGCTGCATACAGACTGCGTGCTTAGGCTCTCAAGTTCACTTTAATTATATATGTTCTACAGAGGGAGGGAGGGAGGTTGGGAGGGAGGGAAAGAGGGGAGAGGGAGGAGGCAAGGGAGGGGAGAGGGAAGAAGAAAGGGGAGAGAGGGTCTTGGTGCAGTCTCTGAGCGACCATGAGAGGCTCCTGCAGAGGAGGCCCATTCTCTGGAGAATACCCACAGCAAGCACGGCGCTCTCCACACAGTGTTCTGGAACCATCCTTTCCTGGTGGGAACGCCAGTGCCTTCTCAGTCTGATTCCATTCCTGTCTGCGTTCTCCATCCCAGTTTCCACACTTAACAAGATAAACACCACAGTCATCTCCCCTTCGGGGTTGCTTTGCCGGAAGGAGGTGGGGTGCCCATTTCCAACGTAAAAGCTTCATTTTCTTAGAGTTTAACAGTTTTGGAGAAACAATGTTTCCAGACACCCCCCAAAGCAACCCCAGGGTGAGCCTTGCCCTCTGCTAGGGCTCTGGCGACACAGTGGCTTGTCCTGAGCTGGACTTTCCATTTCACCTTCCTCTGGTCCTGCATCTTCTCTTCCTGTTGAAGCCTGGTTTTGCCGCCTTAGGATCCTTGGATTGAAGACAATGTATCAGGACACACAGGTGGTAACATGGAAGCCAGGCAGTAAAGGCTGTAGCTCTCTCTCTCTCTCTCTCTCTCTCTCTCTCTCTCTCTCTCTCTCTCTCTCTCTCGTATGTTCTCTCTCTATGCTTTATATATTATATATACTTTATATGTATTCCATATCCACAAGTGTATATATGAACTCTCACCATAACTGCATTGAGTCATCACTATATATACTGTACGTTTTACTAACACCACACAACAGAACATCACCCCAACTTTATAGACAGGGGTGGGGAGCTGAAGCTTCAAAGGCTCGGGTAACTAATTCTAGCCAGTTGGAGGTCCAAGTTCAGGAGAACTGATGTCAGAGGCCAGCTTCTGAGAGGCCTCCGTTGTCTGCGCTCTGTCAGCCACAGCTCTACAAGGCATGACAGCCAATGCAGAGTGTCAGATGACACCTAAGACCTCTCAGCACCCACGGCTCGGAGACAGCACTTCTGAATCTCCGCTGTGAAGGCACAGCAGTGACACACAGACCCACGGCCAGCTTCTGAGAGGTTCAGGCAGGGGCGTCGGGGTCGGCAGGAGCCACGGGGTCCGCGGCAGGAGCCGAAGGGGCGGCAGGAGCCGAAGGGGCCAGGTCCTGCGCTCACACTCCTGACAGCCCCAGCTCCTCAGGACTCCTTTTTCTTGCAGTGCCTTTGAGGTGAGCAACCCTGACATCTGATCTGAAACCAGACCAGTCAGAAGGAAGGTGGCCTTAGAGTAAGAGGATTACCGCCGAAAGGTGGGCGCATTGAGAGAGCAAAAATGGCAACCCAGAGGTAAAACCGCAGGTTACTACGTTTTGTTTGTGTGTTTGCTTAGCATCACGGTCTGGGGAAATGTCTCTGTTTCCTGTATGGACCGGAAACTGATTAGAACCTGGTAAAGGTAGAGGTGTCGCTACTAAAGCGCAGCACTGTGGCCAAACGGTAGAAACACTCAGACCCTCTAATGAAATTACCACACAGCGGCAGCGCAGACTTGGTTTGGACTGGACTCCATTTGAGGCTTCTCGTCTTCGTTCTTGCTTGTCTGTTGTTGTGGTTAAAAATAATCTGAGAAAAGCGACTTAGGGAAGGGTTTCCTGTGTCTCACTGATCATGGCATTGTCCAGCGCGGCAGAGAGACTGGGCAGCAGAAGCCTGAGGTGGCCTGTGACATTGCAGCCGCAGTCAGGAAGAAGAGAGTGATGAATGACTGAGCTTCCCTCACTGCCTCCTTGCATATACAGTCCAGAATCCAGCCTAGGAAAGAGGGCGGGTCTTCCCACGTCAATTAAATGTACCAACAGAATCCCGATGGGCATGACCAGAGGCCAGTCCAACTGAGAGCCCCTAGCTGTATCCAGAAGCACATCTTCTAGGGGATTCTACATTCTGTCAAGTGGACAACCCTAACTATCACGCGTACCCCCAACTGTCCCCGGGGCTGTTCGAGAACTTCGAGGACAGAACGCCACACCACCAGTGGGGTTTGTCCTAGTTAGAGTTACAGTTGCTTGATGGAAACACCGTGAGCAAAGCAACTTGGGTTCAGCCTACACTCCCAGGTAACGGGGCAGTCAGGGCAGGAGCTCAAGCAGGGCAGGAACCTGGAGGCAGGAGCTGACACAGAGGCTGTGGAGAGTTGCTGCTTACTGGCTTGCTTCCCATGGTTTACTCAGTCCAATTTCTTACAGAAGCCAGGACCACCTGACCAGGGGTGAGCCCTTCACCAATTAAGAAAATCTCACGCTCCTAGAGCCATTGGAGGTGTGACTGTTGTGTCTGTCACATGTGGGTCAGTAGGTGGCAGAGAGAAGAGAGGCCATGTCTATACTCTACCATATCTGAATGATTAGTATAGCCTAACACTTCTTGAAACAAACAAACAAACCTGAGATGACCACCAGTTCAGTGCAAGGACAGGGAGCAAGCCGGAGAAGCCCTCCTGGGACCATGGGCCCCAGGGCAGGAATGAGCCTGAGCCACATGACCCTCACATGAGGCCACCTGGGTGGGCCTGAGTGAGGACTACCCCGAGATGACCACCAGTCTGACACCACTCAGGCCTGGGGGAGTGGGTAGACCATGGCAGAGACAACCCCAGACACTCGGAGATCCCGGCTGCCACTAAGAGGAATAAGTAAGTTGTGGAGAAATGGAAGAGAGAGAAACAGAAGGACGTGGGCACAGTGAAGAGAGGCCGAGCTGGAGACTCCAGGGTAGTGAGGAATAGCCAGATGTGAGTAGCCGGCGGTGCCACCTGGGACCATGGTGGGGTCCTGACCTGTGCTGTCATTGGAGACCATGTCTGGGTCTGTGGCCGCAGGGATCTGTTACCACCAAAGGCCAGCCAGATGACTCAGGGTATCTGAGAGGAGTTCCCAGTAGGGATCCAGGATTGATGGAGTAGCAGAAGCCAGAGGTCTAGAATCAGACCAAAGAGTCATTGCCATGAACATTTGCAAGCAAAGAGGTGTGGCCAAAAGGGTGTACTGTGGGACACACGGACACACTACAGCTTCCATAATGAAAATGTTTTTTCTCTGTTGGGGGAGGTCGTTAAGGGTGGAGGGTGGGTATTAGGGAAGGGGGAGATGAGTGGGATTGGGGTGTAGGATGTGAATGTCACAAAGAACCAATTAAAGGTTGAAAACGAAAGAAAGAAAGAAAAATGCCCAACAATCTTTGTTATGGGCAAAGTCTTAGATGCATTTTCTCAAATAGGATTCCCTCCTCTCAGATGACTCAAGTCTATGTCAGATTGACATAAAATTAGCCACTGCAGGGTCCCAAGTTCTCTTCTCAGACCTGACCAACTTGTTACCTCATTAATTTCAGAGTTAACAGTATCCTTAGAGTCTTCCATCTGTCTGACTCCGAAGACATCTAAGAGCTCCTTGGTTGCCCCCCTTATTTTCAGGATGTATTTACGAAACCATTCACACCATTCTAAAGGGCCGATGTGAGGATTAAGCCAATGGCCTTTGCTCTGTACAGTAGAAAGGCAGTTAGCTAGCCCAGCCGGTCAGAAACTATCCCAGATGGTCAGAAACTAGCCCAGCCAGTCAGTAACTAGCCCAGCCAGTCAGTAACTAGCCCAGCCAGTCAGTAACTAGCCCAGCCGGTCAGTAACTAGCCTAGCCAATCAGCAGAGAGTTAAATGATCAAGGTCAACCACAAGTCTTTCTTTTAAGGAAACGAGGCCTCCATGTTTAGTATACAAAGTTCAGAGATCGTTTCTTATCACCCTATCAGTGAGGGTTATTACTAACAACAGTTTTCACTGACTTTAGAGATGTGTTTTATGATTGTTTGGGGGTAGGCAGTCTTTAAACCCTGCCAGGCGAGCGGTGTATGATGTCTGACCAGTCCTTACATAAGGTACATTCTGTAGTAACCAAGGGTTGTACCACAACACCACATTTTGGGCTCTGCAAATACCCCGCAGTAACTCCTCTCTCTCTCTCTCTCTCTCTCTCTCTCTCTCTCTCTCTCTCTCTCTCTCTCTCTCTCTCTCTCTCTCTCTCTCTCTCTGAGTTGACACAAGGAAAATTTTACATGCTAACAAGGTCTCCAGAGCTGGTCCTCTTGCCAGTGTAATACGACATTCATGGGCCAGGCTCTGTCTCTGTAACTACTGCTTATAAATGACTCAAGCAGCAGCATACTGCTCAACTTCTCATTCATGTGCCGGTGAGAGGCAAGCATGGGAAGTTCTCCCTCCCTCCCTCCCTCCCTCCCTCCCTCCCTCCCTCCCTCCCTCCCTCCCTCCCTCCCTCCCTCCATTCCTCTCTCCCTCCTTTCTTCCCTTTCCTCCTCTTCCTCCCTCCCTCTCTTCCTTCTTCCCTCTCTCCTTCCCCTCTCTCCCTCCCTCCTTCTTCTCCATTCCTCTCTCCATCCCTTTCTCCTTCCCTCCCTTCTCCCCTCTCCTCCTCTCCCTCCCTTCCTCTCTCCCTTCTTCCCTCTTTCTCTTCCTCTCTCCCTCCCTCCCTCTTCTCCCTCCCTCTCTCTCTTCTTCCTTCTGTCCCTCTCTCCCTTCCTCTCTCCCTCCCTCCCTCCTTCCCTCCCTCCTTCCTTCTCTCCCTCCCTCCTTCTCTCCCTCACTCCCTCCTTCTCTCTCTCCCTCCCTCTCTTCTTCCCTTTCCTCTCTCTCTCCGTCCCTCTCTCCTCCTCCCTTCCACCCTCCTTCCTTCTCTTCCTCTCTCTCTTTTTCCTTTTCCTCCCTCTCTCCCTTCCTCTCTCTCCCTTCCTTCTTCCCTTTCCTCCCTCCCTCCCTCCCTCTCTCCCTCCCTCCCTCCCTCGCTCCCTCCATCCATCCCTCCTCTCTTCTCCTCCTCTTCCTCCCTCTCTTCTCCCCTCTTCTCCCTCCCTCCCTCCCTCCCTCTCTCCCTCCCTTCCTCTTCTCCCTCCCACCCTTTCTCCCTCCATCTCTCCTCCTTCCCTTCCTTCTCCCCTCTCCTCCTCTCCCTCCCTCTCTCCCTCTTCTCCTCCAGCTCTGAAGAGCTTGAAGTCAAACAGAACAGTTCCTACTCTCATGGCAACTTTCCCCGAAGCTCTGAGTACAAATTCAGTGTGTTCTTTTCCTGGGTCATTTTATGTCTAAAGATAAATGTCGCCGTGCCCAGATTGTTCTTCCCGAGAGCTGGAAGTAGAACAGCCATAAAGCAAGGCTCTGGGGAGGAATGTTCTGTATAACCATACAGATGGATGAGTGAAGACACTGCTTGGAGAGGCATCCTCCTGCATCACGCAGCTCATCTATGAGCTCTTCTGCATTTCTTGAAACCCGCGAGGACTTTTCTCATTGTAAGGGAACATTATTCATCACTTCCCCAAGTGTGCTTTACTGCATACACTCATGGCCGTGAATTAAATGAGCTTAGGAAAAGCATCTTGCTTGTAAGCAATCATTTCCTTTTTAAAGACAAGGGTATTGAAGTTAAATTTTTAATGTGATGACCAAATTGCCTATTGTAACTTGTATTGGAGTGTGTGACATCTAAGAGGCATGCGGGAGTGTCAGAAAAAGAACGGTAATCGACAACGAAACCGAGGCCTGAGCCGTGGAGCCTGCAGTTAGGAACAGTAATGGTCTCCAGAGCAGGTCAGGGCAAGTACAGCTTTCTCTATATCTGAAAGGATCCTTCCTGTTGACTTTACTCTGCTGTCTTAGTTACTTTTCCATTACTGTGCTGAACACCAGGATCAATGCAGCTTATAAATGAGCATGTTTAATCTGGCTTACGTTTTCAAAGGGTTAGAGACTTAAGCGGCCGAGAGCTCACATCTCGATCTGCCAAGTAGGATGCAGAGAGAGCTGACTGGGAATGAGGTCAGCTTTTATAAACTTCAGAGCCCACCCCAAGTGACACGCCTCCTCCAACAAGGCCACACCTCCTAATCCTTCCCAAACAGTTCTACCACCTTGGGACCAAGTACTCAGTCAATACATGAGCCTCTGGTGTCCATTCTCAGTCAAACCCCCACGCATGGTTAGACTGAACAGGGTACTGTCAAAAAAAAAAAAGCAAAATGAATTTGCATTATTTTAAGACACTTTTTAAGGCACCGAGTCTATAGGAGTTTGCAATAAATTCACCACTGGGGGAGCTAGGCATGGTGGCACCTGCCTGTGTTCTCAATACTTGGGAGCTAGCGGCAGAGGGCTCAGAGTTAAAGGATAATTCCAGCTATGGAGCAAGTCTGAGACCAGCTTGAACTGCACAAATCCACACACATACACATTTACATTCATGTACATAGACATATGCTGAAGCCTGTCCCAGTGGTTGAGGAATGTGGTCGGCTCTCTCAGCAATAGGAACTGAGGAAGGACGACCTCAGGATACACAAAGGGACACTTCAGCTAGAAAATCCACTTTAAGAGCATCGGTGCTCTGGCTTCTGAATCACTTCTTCCTCCCAGCACCTTTCCCCAAGATAGAGCTCGCCTCTAAGCAGATGTGGCCAAGTTCTTCCTTTTCCCAGCCCCCTGTGGGGCAGGGCAGGGCGGGGCGGGGCAGGGCACCAGTGTTTTCTTATTCCCTTTCAGATCCTTGTAGAAACTCCAGGCAGGTGTTATTAAGAAGACAGCAGCTCCTCCCTTCAACCTGCCCCACACCTGTAGGATGTCACTAAAGTGACTGTGTCTTCATCAGCTTCTTCCTAAACTTTTCTTAGGATTGAGGTCTCATGACAAGAAAGGTGAACCAAGGAGGCCCAGCCCCAGCCCCCCACTGAGTGTTCTGTGCTTAGAGGACCTACTGCTATTTCCCCATCCTCCTTGGCAATGGCTGTCAATCACTTTCTTGAAGCAGTTATTCTGCCTGAAGTGGATTCTGAAAGGAAGTTTTAATTTTAATTTCTCTGATGGCTAAGGGTGCTGAACTCTTAATCCAAGCATTTACTGGCTGTCTGCTCTTCTTTTGAGAACTGTCCATCCAGCTTATTAGCCCATCTGTTGCTGGGGCGATTTATTTTCTTCGTGTTTAAATTGTGTTAAGTCCTTTATAGATCAGGAGAGAAGGAAGAGAGAGAGAAGGGAAACTCCGAGGGGACGGATAGGAACGAAATAGAATGGCGTATGCGTCTGATGATGTTGTAATGAAGCCTGCAGCACTGTACGTCTTAAAGAAAATTAGAAGTCTGGTGTCAATCAAAGAGAAATGTGATGCTGTTCTCTCCCTCAGTTTTAGTGCAGCAGCAATACCAGGTCCTGCCTCCTGAGTACAGGAGAATAAGAACAAAGAGCCTGGTGTGTGTGTGCTTGTGTGCATCATGTGTGCATGTGTGTGTGTGTGTATGTGCATTTGGTGTATGTGTGCATTTGTGCGCATGTGTGGTGTGTGCATGCATGCCTGTGTGTGTATGTGTGTGTACATGTGTGTACAAATGTGTGTGCATGTCTATGTGAATGTGTGCACATTTGTGTGCATGTGTTTGCATTTGTGTACTTGTGTGGTGTGTGCATAAATGTGTGTTTGTGTGTGTGCGTGTGTACGTGTACAGGTTGGTGCACAATGATTCAGTAACTGTCGTGTGCCTACCTCTGCTCTGGGGACTGGTGTCCACTCATCTTCAGCGTGTGTGAACACAGAGTACACACATAGAGGTGCTTGTAGCTCAAATGGTTGGGAACTAGCTGGGTAGTTCCCAACTAGTGTGTTTCCAACTCAGTGTGTTTCCAAGTGCATGGTTTCAGTAATCGGTCCTGTATTTAGGCCAGGTGAAAACGGAAGCAAGGGGAGGGAAGCTGAGGACACGCAAGTGTGAGAACATCATGCACAGGTGATTTCAGTAAAACACAGGCATCCTTGCAGAGGGGAGCAGACAGTGGCAGCCCCCATCACCACACCGTCCATTCTGAGTGCGGGATGCCTTTACCCTATTGCTTTCTATAAACTTCAAACAGATCAAAGTGCTTGCTGACAGAGTACAATTATGTGCCCTAAGACGGAGCCACACGCTTAGGAAATTATTGATGTGCTAATCGAACAGTGACATGGGACAAAGGACCCAAAGCATCCGAAAAAGGTCAGAAGCCCTGGAAAAGAGGCTGGGTTTGAAAGTAGAGCAGCCTACTTCCAGCACGGAGAGCATCTTCCGGACTGCTTCCTCCCTACTGAGCATCCTGGATCCTCTGCTCCAACTGGATACAGCTCCCTGCCCCTTGGGGTTGTTATGCACATTATAATGTATGTAAATTGCATATGCAAATTGCCTGTAAATAATAGATCATCAGTAAATATTAATCACTGCTAATTAAGGAGCCAATCCCCAGTGCTGCAGGGAGTTCTACATCCATCTTGGAAAGCTTTAATGAAGATGTTGAAGGACAAAGAATTTTCTCAATCAGGCCTTCCTGGCTGAGGGCCAGCGATGGGTGTCTTCTTGCTTTACATCCACAAATGTGATGACAGAATCAGAGACCTGATGGCTGGTTTAATGACGTGGTCTCAGTAACTAGACAACACTGTGATTCCAAGAGGAGAGACAGCAAAGGTCAGTGAGCTGTCTGGTGGACATCGCATGCCTGCCCCGCCCAGCAAGAACACTTGTTCACACACTACACGGTGCTTGTAAATGAGTACCCTCCATGTCCCCAGTCTCACAGGACCCTCTTAGGTTGCTCTAACCTCTAACCTCCGGAGTTGTCATACGATTATTCTGTCTTCCCACATTCATCTTGGTTTACAGAGTTGCCTTTCCTTCCAAGTTCTGCTTCTATCCTCATGGACAGCTAATACCTACACTAGTCTTAAGAACTCACTTCTTGTGTGTGTGTGTGTGTGTGTGTTTAAAGATGTCATTTTAATTACACCCTGGCTGTGACAATCAAAGGTGAAAAAGCAGAGGCTGGAGAGATGGCTCAGTGGTTAAGAGCACTGACTGCCCTTCCAGAGGTCCTGAGTTCAACTACATGGTGGCTCACAACCATCTGTAATGGGATCCAATGCCCTCTTCTGGTGTGTCTGAAGACAGCTACAGTGTACTCATAAAATAAGTAATTCCTTTTTTTAAAAGACTGAGAATATGCAAAGCGAAGAACTGAGCACATTTCAGAGAAGCCAGTCTTAACCACGCAGGAGGCAGGACAATTTGCAAAGTGTCTCCAAGCAGAGTCCCTCAGTGCCCTGGAAGATTGTGTAGGAGGAGGAAGGTTTCTGCTGCAGCTCAGCAAGGACAACCGCAAATGCATTGTGGCCCAAAACCTTTCTTTCCAGAGTGCTGGTATTGCAATCTTATTTTTTCTTAATGAATTAATCCTTTTATTGCACTTTAGTTTTAAAATGTTCTAATTCAAATAACCCAGAAGCCTCTCCACCGTGGGTTGTGACCTCATACGAAGTTGATTGTGGGGTTGTGGGAAAAGCTTGGTGACAGTATGAGCTCGAGAACACACAGTGACCGACAACTCAGGATCAGCCATGTCGCAAGCCTGAACTATTTCTGATGGTCTTCGCCTGTACTGGGCACACCCCTGCACTGCGACGGTGCTTCTGAGCACTTGTGCACATTTTACATGGCAAAGCTGTCACGCCATGCCATGCGCTCAGAATGGCGACTGTCGTGTGCTATGAACGCTGGTATCTTTACTGTATGTAAACAGTCTTCTGCTCTTGCAACATAACGGTTTGATCTTGGAAGAGAAAGACTTTTGGTATCATCCTACCATCATTATTAGCATGTTAACTCCCAAATGATATACCGCTGAATTATGTGACTTTACAATGTAAAACAAAAATTGCTTGAGTCGTTGATTTGAGGTTTATTTAGACAATCATCAAATGAATTTGGGATTGGGATTAGGGAAGTATTTCCAACGATTTTGGAGGTGACCCTAAATATACTCTGCCATTTTGCACTATGTATTTCTCTATAGAGGCATTCTTGGCTTTCATCAGTGGCCCCTGATGTGGGCATCCACATTCTAAAACAATGCGTACTACCGTCAGCTAACACGTCAACGCCTGGTGACACAGCTCACCAACGGCAGCTGATCCAAGTCCACATCTGAAACGGTCCTCTGATAATCTGGATCTCGACTGTTTGTCATACCTAATTAGATCATCATTGTCTTAATTTCACAAGTGTGGCTGAGAGGGAGCTCTTCTTCAGGAGAAGCGTTTGCTGGGCAATTATCCTGTCCCTCTCCCTGCTGCGGACCACCATCACCCTCTGTTCCTTTGTTAGCCTCCTTTATAGCCCTGTGCCTGCTTTGTGGGGGTGAGGCCAGTTGATGACAGATGACATCATTTGGAAGTCTAATTACACAGACACAGATCCCAATGTTTAAATAATGACTTGCAGCAAAGAGCCAGTGTATACTGATATCAAGCGCACACACCCAGTCCTCACAGAGGTTGCCTTGTACCTTAATGTCCTAATGTGGTCCTCCAAAGGTTGTCAGTAAGCATCCCAAGAGTTAGAAAGTTCAGTTTTGTGTCATTTGATAAATAAGATGTGACTATTAGTCCACAGTCTATTTATACATGGTAGTATATTACATGTCAGTCTATTTATACATGGTAGTATATTACATGACAGTCTATTTATACATGGTAGCATATCACATGAGGATATTTTCATGCTGAATGTATGTGTCCCACCACCTTAACCCTTTTCCCAAACCCTGATAGAATAATCTGCAAAAGATTTAAACTACCTTTTCAAATCTTTCTGGCTTAGTTCATGGCACACCAGACTGTGAATTCAGTTCCATCAAAACTCAAGGGCATTTCCTTTAGGACAAGGCAAGGGATAGACAAAAGTAGTTTTTCAATGGAGACCCACACTGCTTGCCAGGTGGTCTTTCAACAACTAGATTCAGTGGCATGTTTGTTTCCTGAGTCTGATGCACTGAAACAAGATTGACTAGGGCCAGAGGTGGCTTTCCAGTCCAGGACACCAACTGCTCTTCCAGAGGGTCTGAGTTCGGTTCCCAGCCCATCCACATCGGGCAGCTCACATCAGTCTTTAGCTCCAGAGCAACTGGATACCTCTGGCCTCTGAGGGCACCTGTGCTCAGACCTGCAAGTAGCTGATAACAGAGGCACTGCACGGAGTATCTCCCTCTGTGTCTGCTACATGGCTTTTCCATAGATGGAGCCTCCCTGGCCCTCCACTAGGCTGCTCTTCTATAGTAACTGCTCTCTGTGGTCTCTGGGGTCCCAACACCCTGCGAGCATAATAATACTTCTCATTTACTGATATTTCTAATGGATGTTGATGGTCACAGTGGTTTAGGTGGACAGGCTTCCCCCTGTGCAGAAGTACAAGGCTGCTGTGCAGAGATCATGCATGGCGAAGCCAGTGCGTGTCCCTCTCTACAGCCTCTCATTGCTCAGGACCCTCTCCTGCTACATGTGATTTGTCCTTTGATTGTCCTGTTTCCCTAGATTCATCTGGCCTTGAGCATCCATTCCCCCTTTCAAAGGTCTCCTGTTTTTCTCTTGACAAGCTGCTGATATCCAACCCAGCCCTGAGACCTCTTTTCAGAGTCCCCTGGTGCGCTGCTGGGTCTCGAGATGTCTGCAGAGCATGTTCTGGTGTGGGCAAGTCTGTTTTTCAGTATTCCCTACTACTACAAGAGAGAGGAAATAAAAACAGACTGAAGACAGGCAAACAGAGAGCATGGTCTCTCAAAGATAGAAAGCAGCATAGTGCGGTCCTCTGGGCCCTCCTGGATGAACAGCTGTGTGCCATGTTTCATATTAATGTAAGAGAAAACTCAGAACTGAAAGGTTTATATGTTTTGTTATAAGTGATCTGATCGTTGAACGTGAGAGATATATGTCAGATGACCTGTTAAGATGAGCCAGTTTGTAATTAGTGCAGAACTAAGTCCACCTTAGCCAGGGTTCAGCATTTGGCTATGACTCTCCATTTACCAATAAAAAACCAACACTTGTTGAACGTTTTAATCTATTAAACTTGGATCATAAATTTCTTTTCTGTCGTTGTAACTAATTAAATCCTTGATTTGTAAAATCCCAGATGAAAAGAATAATTGACCAACCCATTCGTGAACACGAAACGTGACAAGGATAAAATCTATTCAGAAATGTAAGCTGTAACATTGCTACGTGCAGACCGACTAACCACGGCCGGGGAGCTGGCTCAGTGGTTTGGAACACTTGCTGTTCTTCCAGAGGACCTGGGTTCCGTTCCTAGCATACGTGTTAGGCAGCTCACTGCTGCCTGGAATTCCAGCTCCCAGGGACCCAACATGCTCTTCTAGCCTCCGCGGGCACCCATACACAATGTCTATACACACACAGGAGCATACACATGAATAAATAAAAATTAAAGAAAATCAACTAGT
>BTHS01000004.1:162042593-162220093 GCA_036184385.1 Tokudaia muenninki
CCAGACTCTGGGATCTGTCCTCTGGAAGGACCTAAAGTTTGTGTGAGCTGTCAAGGTTTAAGGGGATGAGCTGTGATAGGGAGCTTGGCGGTAAAGACACACGCTGGTTTTATTGTTGTGACCCTTAGAACTTGTCTAACGGGCACGAGTTTTTCTCTGGAATTGGATATGTGGTGCTCAGCAAGGGTGGAAGGTAAAGTGTCTAGAGAAGCCCCAGGGCCCTGCTGAGAGGACAGATGTGCCAGAGTACAGGAGAGGCTGGGATCTTTGAGAAGTAAACCTTCCCTTTGGGAGGACGATGGAGGAGAAGTTGGGATTGGTTATGCTGGGCGATTTAGAAGATATTTTACATAAATGTTACTGTTTGGAGTCTACGGTTGCAATCTCCAGAGATGCCTATAAACCACTTGCTTGTTTTGTCTCTAAACAGTTTGACTATGACTACTAAAATGTGACATGTCTCCAGTCTGTCCGTGTCTCGTTCCCATTTCTCTACAGAGGGATTAATGCACAGACACTGGAGATGAAGGAGATACCGTGGGCCAAGCCATAGAGGCTGAGTTCCTTCGAGCACCGTAGGGAAGGTGGTGAGGGCAGAGAGTGTCTTCTGTATCACGAGCCTTGCTCTCCGCTCCAGTTTTCTACCACTTACTGAGCTGTGGCTGGTCAACACTTGGAGACCGTTGATGAGTTATGTCTAGTTCTGCCTAGTCCTGGAGCTACAGACTTTGAATCCTCGCTACTTCTGGGGCTGACTCAGGAGAATCACAAGCTCACGGCCTTGGACTGTGGCGGTGAGTTTAAGGCCAGAACAGGCAGCTTTGTGAGAGAGCCTGTGTCAAAATCAAATGCGAGCAGAGGGTTGGGGATAGAGCTCAGTGGGCAAGGGCTTGCCTTGTATGTGAGAGGCCCTGGGTTCAGTCCTACCAAATAGAAAAACAGAAAGGTTTCTCTTTGCATATTCATGTATATCAACCTTCATCTTCTCCTCTAACTCTTCCCACTCAGAATTTCCCCAGTCTTGTCCTTTTCTAAAGAAAATATCACCAATCTAGTCCAACGTGTGCTGTTCAGCTACGGCCCTGGGCTCCCAGCCTCCCATAGTGTCTGACAGTCCATGGGAGCAAGAATTCCCAGAGGAAAGCTGCTCCACAAAGTGTGACTGACTGATTAGAACCACAGTGGTGGGCAGAGGTTGGAAGGCTGCAGGCTCAGAGCTGACTGAGCACCTCACCTCAGGCTGACATCTAACCTCATCTCTAGAAGCAGCCCCCTGCTCGCCTCTGCGTCAGAACTGACATCCTGGGAGTGGCAGATCAAAGCTTTGGGAATCTGTTAACCTAGCAGACTACTGGCGTTGACCAACCTAAAACTAAGAAGGTCACCAGACAGCCTGAGGCCTACAGGAAAGCATCCTCCACATTGATAGAGCCACCTCTCTCTTTACCCACCCGGGTATTTTAAATTTTCCCCTAATTTATGACATTGTTTGTTTTATAAAAGTTCACGAAACTGCTTCAATGCTAGAACATGGAATTTGGGGTGACCTAATCTCGTATTCTCAGGCCACGGTCACTTAAAAAGGCTCCAGAACTTACTATTGCTTAGTCCCTTTAACGCAAGAGCTGTGTTTTTCTCAAGTTGACCCCCACAAACACAGCTCAAAATGGTGTGTGCAAATCAAGGTTGAGTTAATCCTAGACACTGAGGAGACCCAAAGCTCCGGGAGGCAACATTCCAGGCAGTGAGGTGCCTGACCTCGGAGGAAAGGCAGGCTTGTGGGCCACATGATCCGCGTGCTTAATGACTCCAGGCGAAGGGCCAGGCTGAGCAAACCCATGAGGCTGGGTGCAGACCCCGCGAGTCCATCCACTGACAGCTGAGGTTCCTGTGAGCTACTGTAACTGAGTGCCACGCTCTGGTGGCTTAAACAGCAGAGAATCGTTTCCTCATAGTTTCAGACTAGGAGTCCAAAGTCAAGGGGGCAGGAGGTATTTCAGGCAAGGCATCTCTCCTGGCTCTCATGCAACCACCTTTGTTGTTATATGATCCCTCCACTGAAAGCTCAAATCTCTGAAGCCTCTTCCACACACCTTATGTCTTATACATCAGGGTTTTCTAGGGTAATAGAACTTACAGATGACAATCTATCTATCTATCTATCATCTATCTATCTATCTATCTATCTATCTATCTATCTATCTATCTATCTATCATCTATCTATCTATCTATCTATCTACAGAGTAATATATACATATGCATTACACTATAGTGTGTGTGTGTGTGTGCGTGTGTGTGCATGTGTGTGTGTGTGTGCGTGTGTGTGCGCGTGTGTGTGCATGTGTGTGAGTGTGTGCGCGCGCGCGTGTGTGTGTGTGTGTGTGTGTGTGTGTGTGTGTGTGTGTACAGGTTGTACCATAGCTAATCCAACAATGGCTGGTTATGAATGTAAGGTCCAAGAATCCAGTAGTTGCTCAGTCAAGGAGGAGGGATGGCTCAGTTGGTCTTCAGTTTACACTGGAATCCCAAAGAAGTAGGCTCAACTGCCAGCGAAGGCGTGTGGATGTGCTACCAAGCCAAGAGCAAGCAGGCAGATAGCAAAAGCTTCTTTTTACCCTGTCCTTACATGGGCTTCCAGCAGAAGGTATGGCTGGGATTAAAGGTGTGCCCCCCTGCCTCAAAGCTCCCTATTAGAAGTGGATCTTCCTCCTTTAGATTAAGCAGAAATCCTTCACAGGTGCGCCCTCCATTTCTGGATTATGACCTCGTTTATCACTGAAACCTTTAAGGTTCTAGCGTCACACACAGCCCTAGGGGTTAAGGGCTCAATATGTGCGTCATTGATGGGGAAAGCCATAATTTGGTCCACAGAGTTGAGAAATACTTCAGAGAAGTGATCTGTTCAGCAGATGTTTGAGGCAAAAGCACCATCACACAGAAGGGGCTGGGACAGCATAAGACTGTGCGGAGATCAGCCCCAGACCTCAGCATCTCCCTTTCCGAGATTAGCCCCAGACCTCAGCATCTCCCTTTCCTATCTGCGAGAGAGTAATTCCAAACGTCTGCAGAGACTAACAGGAAGAGAAGGAGAGAATCAACCCCATAGCTTCTCTCTGCTCTGAGGGGTATAGAGAGGCAGCTTGTGAGCCAGGCAGAGCATGCCAACCAGACGGTCCTGTGTACCCCTCTTCGGCTCTCCCAGGGGGCCTCCTGGCATCTCTGGGTAAACCTTAAGGGAAAACACATCTGTGACTGTGGAAGGTGCCGGGTGAGGAATGCAGGGCTGGATGAAAGCAAACGGCCTCTGACCAACTTCATGTTCCCAGGCTGGTGTGGGCCAGGGAGGACAACAGCCCACAGGCAAACACCGACCAAGCCTGTGTACCCAGAGCACAGCTGGGCCCTGGCTGCGGGGAAACTTCCTCAGCTCTGGGCCAAGCAGGTGTCGGAGGGGGTCAGACCAGTTGAGTGGCTATGGTACCTGGGACTGAGGTCACCTTTCATGGTGACTCTCTGAGGGCCTGGGGGGACGGAACCAAAGCAGAGAGGACGACAGTGGGGCAGCAGTCAATCGGCTGGGTGGTGGTCCCTCAGCTGGTGGTCGCTGCAGAGCAGGCTGAGCAGGTGAAGCCTGTGTTTCCACTGTAGCCCACACTGGGGCTGGCTAAGAGCTGGCTAGCAAGCAAGCCTCCCTGACTCATACCTGCTCAGGAAGTGCCTCGGGGAACTAACTGAAACAGTGTACTTCGCATTGCTTTCCTTAGAACCCACCCAGAGCTTTCGGGTGCAGAAGGAGCAGGTTTTTCTTAATTTGCGGGATGCTGCTAGGGATCCCTCGGGCTTTTCCCCTCCCCCTCCCTTCCCTGTTCCAGTGTCCTACCCAGCACGGTTTAAACAGATCCCAATCCCTGCTAGCCAGGATCAGGTGGTCGAGGCTGGCCATGGCAGTACCCATACCTTACACACAGAGCTCCCAGAGAAGATCACTCCTTACAGGCTTCCATGGAGCCCTGGAAGTCCAGGCGCCCCATGGGAGGCAGCCCTTGATGGACAGGAAGAGCTCATTCGGGTCACCCGGCACACACACAGGTTCAGAGTAGCACTTGATCACACGGCCATTTCTCTGCCCATTATATCCCTCCTCCCCAAATGGAAGAAACTCCTGGGGAGAACTGTTTGTTTGTTTTGTTTGTTTTTTAATTAACCACTTTTGAAATCCTGAAACTGAGAGGACGCTAGACATGATTAGGGCTTCACCAAATCGAAAGCGTGTTCCCCAAACTCTAACCTCTTTCCTGCGTCACGCCTAGACTCTGCTGTCTCTGGGTTTATGATTAATGCCAGGCTGGCCTGTGTGGCTATGGTCTCTCGGGAGTCCCTTCTGTTTCTGGGAAATCCTCATGGGAGAGTGTCCCTTCCCATCACTAGAGAGCTCCTGGGGGAGGTGGTATTTCAGTCCTTCTTTGGACAGGGAGAAGCTGTTGGTATTACAGCATAGGAAGGGTTCTAGTCCTGTAGCCCACCTTTCTCCCTTCATCATCCTGCCGTAAGTGCCCACCACTACAGGTTTTCAAATTCGAGGCCAACACAATTTTACCACTGACATCTAACAGAATAGAACCACAGGTAAGAACGGAAGGGAACAATTAAGACAGGAGGCATCGTGTCGCAACGACCTGAACAAAATCACATCCACAGTAAAGTGTTGGAGTCAGGCAAGAGCTTCAGGACAGGAATGCAGGACCACACTTCTCTGTGGAATACACAGCATCTCAGGAAAAGAACCGAGCCCCTTCCTGACTGTGGAATCCAAGTATACTAAACACAGAAAGAGCCTGCCTCCGTGCTGGGCTGGAAAGTAAAAAGAAACAAAGGAAGTCAAAAGAAAGAGGCAGGAGAGTGTTGAGCCAGGACAGCAGAGAAAGGTGTAGGTGTGCTTCACACAGTCCCGGCACTGCAGTGAGAACCCCAAGATCCTTTCTGCTCTTAGTGGGTCGACATGGTGAGGGACAGAAGAAGCAAGTTTCTAAGCAGGTGACTGAACTGCAGTCCCAGCTCTTGGACTGTAGAGGAGAGAAGGTCAGGACTTCACAGTCACCCTCGAGAGATGACACATCGCCGCCTGAGCACAGCCAGCACCGTCTCTAAGGACATGAGCTGCAATCTGCCAGCACACTGCTGGGGGCCTGGTACACACTGTGTTGTCTGGAGAAATGGGCTAGCCAGGTGTTCCTATGCCCAGGACTCTGGCTAGCCAACAGCGTGCTGATGGCCAGGACACTCTGAACTGAAAGAGACTGAACACTTGGGTGCAAAGAGAAGAAATGAAGGGCTTGAGAGACCTGGGCAGAGAGCGATCTGGTCAGGGGAGGGTTCGGCACGATCAAGGGGAGGGGTCAGCAGGTCAAGAGGAGAGGCCAGCAGGTCAAGGGGGTGGGGTGGGGTCAGCAGGTCAAGGGGAGGGGGTCTGAACTGGTTTGTCCTGTGTATTTTGTTTTGCTGCTATTTTCTGTTTCACCAGAACAGGTTAACAACCTCATTTTTGTCATCTGTTCATCATGATGAGGTCCTTGAGACAACAAATTTCCAACTAGGTATGAATTAATTTACAGACAATCAGGATTAAGCCTAGTAGCTTAAGACCAACAAATACTTAAAACTGAATGAAGCGAACAACCAAAAAAAACACTGTAGTAAAATTTAAAACTTTACAGGAGAGCTAAGGAGCTTGTAGCCCTTAGGAATTAAAACTATGTATGAATCTGTACTCCTCTACATTTGAATGTTCTACGCTTTATTTATCTGAAGCAATGTTTAAATCTAGCATCTTACCACATTATAAAGCACCTTAGAATCAAATGCGAAATGGAAACTTCAAATAAAGCAAGTCGTTGAATTACAATCACAACTGTAACACACACACACACACACACACAAAGGCGGGTAGCAGTGGTGGCAATAGCAGAGGAGGAGGGGAGGAGGAGGGGGAGGAGGAGGGAGGGGTGAGGAGGGGAGGAGGAAGGGGAGGGGAAGGAGGGGGAGGAGGAGGGAGGGGGAGGAGGAGGAGTTGGCAGGGCAGGGGTAGCAGCAGCAGCAAGCATGCTCCACCACGCCTGTGCAGCTGCTTCAGGCCATACAAAAATACAATTGCAATAGCAACTTTCTGTCCAGTGAAATTGACAAGGCGTGCCAAGCTCTTTACAAGTCCATAAAGAGTGAGCACAGTCTGGACCGAGCAGAACTGCCTAGGTGGGTGGTCCAGAGTGTGTGCAGCTCGGCTGTCTGTTGCCAGGACAGTCTTGGCAGGGAAGGGCAGGCCTGCGAGGCCCTTGCCGGTTTTCCCAATCCCATAGCCGGGCCTCTCTTTCCTACATTCCTTTGCTGCAGACAAATCGCAGACCTTCAGTCTTCTCTCAGCTGTCGGAATGCTCTGCCATTTGACATACACAAGTGGGTTCTTACCAAGTCCATCTGTGTGTCCTTGCAGCATTACACCGAGGTCATAGGCTTCATAAAGGAACTTGGTCTGAGAGACTGTAAGCCAGAGAGGAAAACTTCTCCTCTTGGTCAACATTCTATCACTTATTTCACTTATTTTAGTTTTGACGGTCCAGTCCATGATCTGGTGGGGACCCACTGCTTTGGGCCCATGACTATGGCAGTGTAGCTGGGGTGAGGGACACACAGTAGAGTTGGTGTAAAAAGAAGGAAGACCTGGATCCTACTGTCCCTTCAGGAGCATGCCATGGTGCCCAGGAGACTTCCTGCCAGGCCCCAGCAGTAAGACCTCTACACAGAGGACTGAGCCTGGCATGATCATCTGGAGTCATTCAGATCCTGTCACAGCGCCATCCTATCTGTGAGGAAACTACACTCTGTTCGGGACTGGTTCTAAGGGTTTGATTTAATCTGGAATCTGTGTGTCCTTGTCCCCAATTGGTTTTTGATTGATCAATAAAGAGGTTAGCAGCCAATGGTTAGACAAGGGGAGATGGGGCGGGACCCTTAGATTTGTGTGGGCTAGGACGAGGGGGGGTGTGGAGGGGGGATTATGAGCTGTGAAGAGAAGGATCACCGTGATTTGGAGGGAGGGAGGCAGATCAGATGTAGAGCTGCAGAAGGAAAATCATCCGAAATGTAGGTGAGAAGGAACTCGGCCTCCAAAAGGGCTGCCCAGAAGGGTCTTGTGCAGGAAGGAACAGGATGACAAAGATAGATCATAGATTTAGAGGGTGTTGAGTCAGGAGTGCCAGAGGGAAACCTATGACAGCCGGGCAGAGGACTAGAACTGTCCAGCCTTGAGCTAGCCAGGGCGTTTCAAAAATAAGCTAATATTCTCTTGTTCTTTAATCCAGAGTTCCTGGGTGGGCAGCCGGTTGCGAGCACCCCGCTGGGAGCCAAAGCCTGTGTAGCTAAAAACTCACCACTGCAACACTCAAAGTATGTTTTCCGGTCTATTATTTTTAGAGCAGTAAGTATTCTTGAGAGATTTCAGAGAATGTAAGAGAGGTATAAAATCCACTCAGGATCTGATTGGCATCATTGCGGGTCTGCGGCGCATGCAGCTCTGGGGCTGGGTCAGTGGCTCCTGCCGTGTCTACGTGAGCGCCACGTAAACGGGGCGAGTGGCACAAATCTGTGATCCCAGAGTTCAGGAGGTGAAGGCAAAGGGCTCAGCAGTCCAAAGTCATCATATAGTAATATAGTAAATTTTCTGGCCAGCCTGGGTTAAACAGACCCTTTCTGAAAAAGAGAAGGGGAGGAAAGGAGAGGAAAGGGCGAGGGGTGGGAAGGGGTCGGGAGGAGTGGATCAGCGCTGAGCTGAGCCTGGTTATGAGCTGAACACTTAGGATTTTCTTGAAGTTTCTTTTTTTTAATAGCTGGATAATTTTATACCTGCATATAATTGTTTTGATCGAATCCACCTCTCATCCCCTCCCAACTTGCCTCTTCCAGCTTCATAGGCTGTTTTAAAACTCACCAAGTGTACTAGCGCTGCCTGTATGTGCACAGTGGTATGGGACCACGTGCGGAGCGTGGGAGGCGCCTCGGGAACCACTTCCCTGAAGGAAGCCTATTCTCTCCCTTCCAGCAGGCTTCAACTGCCAATAGCTCCCCAGCTAAAATGGGACTCCCTGAGCCCCTCCCGCTCCCCGGCCCCCTGCCACTTCCCTGACCCCCCCTCCCCCTTCCATGCTGGTGTTTTGGCTGCTGTGTTCTTACGCAGGGCTTGTGCATACAATCCAGCCACTGTGAGCTCATGTGTCAGAAAGCCCTGTGGTGGCCAGCAAATGAGATTTTGCTGTGGTTATCCACAGGGCTTGACTTCCTTCAGCCTCTTGTGTACCATGGTCTCTGAGCCCTGGAGGGAGAAGGATGATAGAGGCATCTCATTTTGAGATTATTAATTATTAATTATTCTCTGTACACTGGCCAGTTGTAACTCTCTGGACTGATTCTCATCTAACTGTAAGAGGAAGGTTCTTTGATAAGGTTGAACGAAACACTAATCTACTGATAAAAGCATGAGGACTGTGAGGCCAGTTTAATACTATCTCCATTTAGCAGAATAATAGCATTACATTCTCCCCTTGGGCTTATGATCCCTTCAGCCATCAGTTACCAGTATTTGAAAAGGTTTCCATCTTGTAGAGTGACTTTTAAATCCAATCAGAAAGTATTTGGTTATTCCCATAATATTTACGCCACTACGCCACCAATGGGCATATCCTGCCAGGGCTGTTGTTATTGTAGACTACAGGATTCACAGATGTTTAACTTTTTACAAAGTCATCATTACCCTGACATCAAAACCAGGTAAAGACCCAACCAAAATAGAAGATTATAGACCAGTCTCCCTGGTGGAGACAGATGCAAAATTTCTCAAAATATATGCAAAAGAAACTCAAGAATATATCCAAAATATCACCCACCCAACACAATCAAGTTGGGTTGGCTTCATTCCAGAGATGCAGGGATGGTTCAACATGTATAAATTGATAAATGCAATCCACCACGAAAATTGACGCAAGGACAGAAATCATTTGATTATCTGATTAGACGTTAAAAAGAAAAAAGGCCTTTGGTGAAATCCATCATCTCTTAATGCCAGAGTCCTGAGGAATGTAGTGACTCAGGGGACATAGTTCAACATAGTCAAGGCAATACACAATGAGCTCACAGCCAACAACATGTAGAACGGAACAAAATGCCAAGCATTTTCCACTAATGTCAAGAACGAGAACAAGCTGTCCGTTCTTTGCACCCCGGTTCAATGTTGTGCTTCCAGTCTTAGCTCCAACAAAAAGGTGGGAGGAGAGAGAGAAAGAACATAGACAGGAAGAAGTAAACGCATCCTCATCTGCAGATGATTCGCCTCCATCCCTCAAAAACCTTCCAGGTTCCAGACAACTGACAGACAAAACAGCCGGAGATGAAATTCACACATAAATCAGCAGCCTCCCTGTATTCCAATGACAAACCTACAGAGAAATAAATTGGGGAAACAGGACCCTTTTAATAGCCTCAGAAAATCTTGGAATAAATCTAAACAGTGAAGTGAAGGTCATGTTCAACAAAACTTTTAGCATCCTAGAGACAGAAATTAAAGACTAGAGGACAGTAAACCTTACCATGCTCATGGATTGGCAAGATTAACACCAAAAGCAACCAACGGAGTCAATGTAATCTCTATCAGAACTCCGATGTAGTTCTTCACAGAAATCAAAAAACTAATCTCCAGATTCAATATGGAAACACAAAAGACTTAGGATATCTAAAATAATCCCGAACAATAGGACCCTTAGCCAATGTATCACTGTCCCAGATTTCAAGTTAAACAGCAGAGATATAGGAATAAAAAAGAGCTTAGGCTCGCTATCCAAATAGGTGCACTGATCAGTGGAGTAAAAACCGAGAGCCAGATATACAGTAGGTACACGTCCCTGATTTTTGACAACGAAGCCAAAAACTCACATGAAAGAAAGGACAGTATCTTCAATGCTTTAAATGTTCATTATTTCTCATTCTTCCACAGGATTCTCTGTAACTATCTGACCTATCACCACCAGCACCATACACCAGTTTGGCTTTTTGTTTGGTTGGTGTTTTTGAGCTTACCATCCACAGGAATGCAGGCTGTGACAGGCCTGGTAGAGTGTGAGTCGGATGCTCCAGCAAGCACTCGGGAAACACTCGTTGACAGCCGAGTGAATTTTACCCCACGTGTTATCGACAACCCAGTGTTTCCCACTTCAGGAAAACAGATGGAAGATAGAGGACAAGGAGCCAAGGGAAGAGATGCAGGTCCAGCGGATGCTCTGAGGTCAGCAGGTCACAGGTGATAAGGTCAAGTTCCTTTCATAGATTCCCTAACTAGCTGTACATCCACCCAAGAGCTTAAAATTACAGACTGAAAAAAGTAATTAAACACAATCAGCGACAGCACCGTCTGGTCTGTTTCCTTGTGCTCTGTGATCAGCCAGGCCAGAGAAACCCCAGGGTTGGGGCCCCAGACGCTGTTGCCATAGTAACAGTAACAAGTCTGACTTCTTAGGTGAAGAGTCAGTGTTTTCATTAATCTACAGAGAGAACCGGCTTCTTTATCTTTTTAAATCCGTACTTTTTGTACCGAAGAAAAGGCTGTATCCTTCTTTAAAGTACCTAGTTGGCTGTGCCATGCTGTGCGCTGCTGTGGCAAACACTAGAAAGCAGCGTTTGGAGGATCTACCCTGCTTGTACTTCCAGGGCTTCTGGTCTGTGTTGCTTTGCTCCATATTTCTGGGCCTGCAATGAGACCACAAATCGTGGTGGAAGTACTTGGCGGAGGAAACCTCACAGCCAGCAGGAAATGAGAGGGGACACAGGAAGGGCCAGGGCAACAGACACTCCCTCTTCCCAAGGTACTTCCAAGGAGCTTCCTCCTTCATTTAGGTCCCGTGTTCAGAAGGGTCCGAGAAGCCACCTAGCACCCCACGATCACTGAGGGATCTTCAGCGTGAGAGCCAGTGGGCGAGATCTCCTACCCAGACTGTGGGCATTACCCACCGTTATCTGCCTGGACGCTTGGTTTCTCACAGAACCTGGCTTTTGGGGGGATGCTTTTTCTCCGTGAGTCACAGACATAGCTTGTTGAGGCTACAAGCCCTGAAGGAAAGATGAAATCAGCCTTAAGTCCCTTTTACCCTTGGGCACAGGGAAACATCTGATTATGGTGGCCAGGTTCCACCCCGATAGAGAAGGCTGTCTCAGATGGTCAGAACTGTGCTCAGAGTGCCTTCAGTTAGAATCCCAAAAGTATCCCAAAGCAGTGTATGTGTGATCTTTCCCTTCACAGATGTTTGGGGGTGGGACAAACTGGGTACTTTAGACTAAGTGCTGTTTAAGAAAACTGTTTATGGGGCTGGAGAGGTGGCTCAGTGGTTAAGAGCACTGGCCGCTCTTGCAGAGGACCAGGGTTCGGTTTCTAGAACCCACTTGGCAGCTCACAGCCATTTGTAACTTCAGCTCCAGGAGATCTGATGCCTCTTCTGGTCTCACTGGCCTGCTCATGATGCACAGACATACAGGCAGGCAAAACACCTATGCACATAACATTTCTAAAAAGCTTTATAAGAGGAGTCCAGTGTGTGAAGCTACTGGGAAGGACTTCAGAAGCATGAATGGCAACACAGACTCAGGCTATGTCTGCCCTGAACATGTACACATGTGTGCATGCACATATGCATGTACAGGGCCCTGTGTGGCACAAAGGAAACTAAAATGGATTCATGGATAAATTAGCGTAGTGATAACTTTTACAATTGCAAGATGGATAGCACTGGCCTCTTGTCATTTTCAGACATCCTTCTCCTACCACGTTCTCTCTACTTCTTCCCGCTGGCCGAGCCATCCTTACTCACTGGGGACAGGAGCAGTACGGAGCATGGTGGCCAAGTACCTGCATAGGGTACGCATCCCTAGTCCTGCAGGAAAAACGTGCTTTGGAATTGCGACTTTCTCTAAGAGATGCCAAAACTAATCAGTGCCTTTACTTTCCTGGAAGAGGAAATGTCTGGTGAGTTATTACGCTAATAATCTATTAAGTCAAATTGATACATTGCGTTTCTCCTTTAGAAATAATGTGCATTTGTTTTAGAGAGATGGGACATGGGCAAAAAATCAAATTACCAACAAAGAATGACTCACGCCGATTACATTTAGTAGCTCTGCTTGCTTGGTGGTTAAGAGCTTCAAAAACATAGACATAAATGCCGCATCGCTTCTT
This sequence comes from Tokudaia muenninki, assembly GCA_036184385.1. Lineage (NCBI taxonomy): Eukaryota > Metazoa > Chordata > Mammalia > Rodentia > Muridae > Tokudaia > Tokudaia muenninki. The sequence goes on from BTHS01000004.1 coordinate 162,054,860, forward strand.
ATCCCGCGTCTCTAGTTTGCCAACGTCTACAGCTTCTCTTCCCATACTCCAGCGCAGCAGAACAGCAAGAGATGAAAACAGAACACTTTATATTTAATTTAGAATTAATCAGGAACATGTGCGATGCATTCTAAAAACCGCTCAGCCATCAGTGAAGTCTAATGCAGAGGTAGACAGAAGCCCTGCTTCCCCGTATGAAACCGGGTGAGCTTCAGTTCTTATGCCTTTTTGGGGTTCTGCTCCCCTAGTCTCTCCACTTTGGCTGGGTCTGATCCTCCATCAAGAAAGCCTGGCACAGTGAACGGGTACAGATGGCTTGTCCCGCCCCACCTCTTTCTTCTACGGCATTGCATCCTTTCTTGAGAGCTTTCTGTCAACGAGCAGAAGTCCAGTGTGTACATGTGACACATGAGAAAGGAAACACATGGAGGGAAGGAAACAAAAAGACTGTGAGTCTGAGGCCAGCCTGGGCTACACAGTGAGTTTCAGGTCAGCCTGGGCTACACAGTGAGTTTCAGGATAGCCTGGGCTACATAGCGAAACCTTGTCTCAAAAAAACTGAGAGTCTCCACCACTTCCTTTTCAGCCCTGAGAGAGTGGATCACAACTTTGTGCTCCTTGGTGATGCCGGCGGCTTCTTTGCCTGGGTTAGATTTCCACACAAACTTGCAAACAGTGGTCATATTTGTATCCTGACCAAAATATTCAAGTTCAATTTAGATTTACTCACTAGAGACAGCTGTGAATTCCAACAGAGCTCTCGGTCTGAATTATGACTAACATAACTACTTGTGGGATCAGATTTTATTGTTAGAAAACATTGTGTAGTTAAAAATATTATCACCCAGACACATTGAAGTTGTTGTGTGTCCATAAGCCATGATTTGAGTGCCCGGCTATCAAAGCTAGGGAATCTCAGGGAGCCATCTTCAAGTGGTGGCTTTAAGGACTCCCCAGACTGGCACTCCCAGTGACCAGATGCTATCTGCTCTGTCGCTTTGTAAATGTCTGATTTGCATGGTTTCTTACAGAGTTTACATTTCCTATGTAACTTTACTTATAGACGTATATTTTATGTGTGTATATACACACATGTATATATATATATATGTCTATACACATGGTATATGTATATGTGTATGTGTATATATATGTATATGATGAATATGTACATGCACATGTGTATGTACATGTATATGTATATGTATATGTAATGTTATATACCAAGTAAAACAAAAACACCATGTGCTCTCTCAGCTCAACTTCCAAGCTTCTCTTACATTTAATGTTTTCCTTTTTCATAGACTCTCATTACCATACATTATTCATGTGAAACATGGGCTTTGTCATAACATTCTCCATGCATGTAAAGTTCTTGACCACATTCACCCATATCTCCCCTCCTGTTACCCCCTACCCTGTCTCTCCTCTCCTGTATAACCCCTCTTGTAATTCTGCATCTTTTCTAGACTCCACATGTTTATGGGTAAACACACGGTCACTGTCTCGCTGAGTCTGGCTTACTTCACTTATGGAGATGCTCTCACACGCTTTGCGTTTTTCTGAGATGACATGCGTGCCCTGCTTCTTTATGGCTGAGCGATGCTGCTATGTACCTGTGCCATTCTCTATATGTTCTCACCGGCTGGTGAGTGGTGATCGCAGCACTTGGCCGTGGTGGGTGGTGCTACAGCAAGCACAGGCGCACTGCGATCTCTGCAGAATGCCAACTTGATTCCGGTGTACACTGATGCACCATGGCTGGCTCGTGTGGGAGTTTCAGTTGCAGGTTTTAGAAACTCCTCCAAATTACCTTTAGTACGAGCTATAGTATCTCACACCCTCACCCACAGTGTACAGGGTCCCTTTCTTGTATTGATTATTCACTGTATGATAGGTTGGGTTGATTATTATACTGTGTAATAGGTAGGGTTGATTATTGCACTGTGTGATAAGTTGGATTGATTATTGCACTGTGTGATAAATTGGGTTGATTATTGCACTGTGTGATAGGTGGGGTTGATTATTGCACTGTGTGATAGGTGAGGTTGCTTATTGCACTGTGTGATAGGTGGGGTTGATTATTGCACTGTGTGATAAATTGGGTTGATTATTGCACTGTGTGATAGGTGGGGTTGATTATTACACTGTGTGATAGGTGGGGTTGATTATTGCACTGTGTGATAGGTGGGGTTGATTATTGCACTGTGTGATAGGTGAGGTTACTTATTGCACTGTGTGATAGGTGGGGTTGATTATTGCACTGTGTGATAGGTGGGGTTGATTATTACACTGTGTGATAGGTGGGGTTGATTATTGCACTGTGTGATAGGTGGGGTTGATTATTGCACTGTGTGATAGGTGGGGTTGATTATTGCACTGTGTGATAGGTGGGGTTGATTATTGCACTGTGTGATAGGTGGGGTTGATTATTACACTGTGTGATAGGTGGGGTTGATTATTGCACTGTGTGATAGGTGGGGTTGATTATTGCACTGTGTGATAGGTGGGGTTGATTATTGCACTGTGTGATAGGTGGGGTTGATTATTGCACTGTGTGATAGGTGGGGTTGATTATTGCACTGTGTGATAGGTGAGGTTACTTATTGCACTGTGTGATAGGTGGGGTTGATTATTGCACTGTGTGATAGGTGGGGTTGATTATTACACTGTGTGATAGGTGGGGTTGATTATTGCACTGTGTGATAGGTGGGGTTGATTATTGCACTGTGTGATAGGTGGGGTTGATTATTGCACTGTGTGATAGGTGGGGTTGATTATTGCACTGTGTGATAGGTGGGGTTGATTATTGCACTGTGTGATAGGTGGGGTTGATTATTGCACTGTGTGATAGGTTGGGTCTGGTTTCAGTTTCTCAAGCACTGCCTACTAAAGCGGTTTTACTTCTCTTATATGACTTTTAGGTTTTTTTTTAAGTTTCTGTGAAGAACATCACTGGCGTTTTCTGGAGCTCTGGACTATGCGTCCCTTTTGGCAACACAGCCATTTTGACTGGATTCGTCTGCTGATCCCTGACAGGAGTTCCTCCATCTTCCAATGTCTCCAGTTCCACCAGCGCTTTATCCTTTTGACTGTAGAGGCCGTTCATCTCCTGATGGACTTACTCCCGATGTTCTCCTGCTTGATGGAGTCTGTCGCTGGGGCGCCAGCTCTGTAACTACTTCTGTGTCATTTGTTAAGAGCCTCTGCTCCAGGATTTCTAACTGGCCCTTTCTTAGTGCTGGATCTCTTGTTTGAGTTACAAATTGTCCTTTTTATCTCATCAACTTGCTTGTTTGTCCTATGCTGCATTTCTTGAGTTTCTTGGAGCCCTGGGTATGTGGCTGAGTTCGTGGGGTGCCTGTGGAGTAAGTATGAGAACCTGGGTTTGTATCCTAGTGCCCATAAAAAGCTGGGTGCAGCAGCGTACACATATCACCCCGAACTGTGGGGCAGTGGGCAGAGACAGATCCTTGGAGCTCATTGGCCAACCAGCCAGCCAGATAGTCAGCCTAGCCAGATTGATGAGCTCTGAGTTCACTGAGAGACCCTGGCTCAACAAATGAGGTGGTATGTGATCAAGAAAGACACCCAACACTGAGCTCTGGTCTCCATGTGTACATATACTACATACATCTACATAAACATGTACATACCCCCCCACACACACACACCATTTCAACACTTTGAAGGAAATGTTTAGCTTTTCTTTTCTGAAATTATAGCTTCATTTTGTAACCGAGGCTAACCTGGAACTCAGTGTTGATTACTGAACCTGTGGCAATATTTTTGCCTCGGGCCTCCAAGTGCTATGATTAAAGCTATGAGTTAACACACTGGACCTCAACCTCCTGCTCAGTTTGTGTAGGAGATCCACTATGTCACTGAAGTCCTGTTCTCTTCTGGAGGTGGCATGGTATCTGACTTTTTATCTTCTGTACTCCTGATGTTGACATCTGAACACCTGGGAAGGAGGTTCCCCTTATTGTTTCTCTTTTTCTGTGATGGCGGGACTGTTCACACCTCTGTGAGCTTTGTCTCTTACACTCACGCACTGTATGAAGGACAGTGACCACACAAGCACCTACGTTTTCCCGAGTTCTTTCTGGCTTCACTTCCTTTGCGATCCCTGTCACCTAACTTCCGCATATCTAGCAAGGGAGATCAGGAGATGAACAGAAACAACCAACACCCTGAACTGTGCTGTACACAGTGAAAGTGTGTGTGTGTGTGTGTGTATGTGTGTGTGTGGGGGGGAGTAAAGCCGCAGAGGAGAGCGGGGCGATGAGAAACAGCAAGATAAGGGAAGGCATTCGAGCACGGCTGAAGTGTGCAGCGACTTCTAGAGAATGTAGAGAGAGCCACTTCAGGAAGGGGTAAGGGGGTCACTAGATAAAGCTGGTTCATGGGGGACACTTTGCACCACCAGAAGGGAATAACCTTGCAAGGTTAATGTGGTGGGTTGAGGGGACCCTGAATTACAGCCAAAGATGGCTTCGTGCTCCGTGGGGCCAGTGAGGAGAAACTGAAGCTCTGAGAGAAGGAAGGGGCTCAGGAGGGCCCAGCTGTCCTCATTACAGTCTTTGGACAACAACACTCAGAGAAATTTGTTTTGTTTCCCCAAAATAGTTGTCCCACAGCCTTCCCCTTAAATAGCTCGCTGTGTGACACGATGAAGCTTGAAAATGCACAGAGAGAGCAGTAACCGTAGCTCTCATTTCTGCCATGCAAGGTCTGAGGACGAACATTGCTCGTGTGTGTGTGTGTGTGTGTGTGTGTGTGTGTGTGTGTGTGTGTGTGTGTGTGGTGGTCCAGGAACGCTATGGGTTGCTAAGGAGTGACTGGGAAAACGTAGTCACCGTGACTTGTCACTCCCTCCTCCTTATAACCTGGTACTTCCCTGGGTAGTGTGAGGGTCACATGTGATTCATGCAAATTACCTTACAATGTGCCTGATGATGAGACCGTGGCATCCCTCATCCCAGAGCGCTCTGAATGGCCGACTCCACTGACCTCTGCCTTTTAACACTGCTTCCTATTCTCCGTCACGCATGATAGACTTGCTAAGCTTCCTCCTCTGCCATCAGCTCCGCAGCATCTCAGGAAGTGATGGTGTGTGCAAAGGGCTTCCGGAAGAGGATTGTGTGACGTGGACTATCTCACACACGTGTGCCGGATTGGGTTGAGAATGGCTGAGCACCAGGGAATGAGAACTCACGCTCACCTTTGGGGTAAGGCGTAAGAAGAGTCTGTCTCGGCGACACACGGCAGATAGATGAGCAGGTTGTGGAGTCATGGGCTTGGAGGAACCCAGCCTTCCCAGAGCTTCGGGAGTCAGAAAGGAGGAGTGGGTGTGCAGATGAGTAACCCCACCTCCTTTGACCTCTGACCTTTTGTGGGCACCTCTCATTGGATGACCCCAAGTGGAAGTTAACTAACAAGCAAGTTAGATATAATCTATAAGCGCTGGTCTCTTGTAGTCACAGGCAAGGCAGAGGAGAGATGGAGAGAATGAGCTGAGAGTCGTGGACAGTAGCCTGGTTCCTCCAAAGCCACCCCAGGCTCATGCTGGACCATTCTGATTCTATTGCCACACAAAGACTAGCGGGAAAAAAATTGCTTCATGTGCTGCAGGGAATCCTTCCTGAGCACATCCCTCACTCACTCATACTGGGTTCCGCTCCAGGAGGATCCCCACACAACTTTCTCTATGGTTCCACTTACAACTAGACTCAGTGGCTTATTGGGAGCCATCAATGAGCTGATTTACCTCACCCACCCATCTTCCTTGGACACAGACATGCACAGAAGCCTCTCGAACCACGTATTCTCGTGTGAGCCACATTTGCTCTCAACACTGCTCTTTCCAACCTGGAACTTCCGGAGCCTCTCCTTTCTGTTGCAAACACTTCTTGGTGGTTTTGCCCGATGCCCTCTTCATCTGCACGGGTGGACAGTACCAGGCTTTCTCTGAGAAACTGATTCTTTGGGTTTTTATTTTCTAAGCCACGCTCAGGACTCGAACTGGACTTCCATTTCCCGAGCACTCCACTGTCCGAGCCACTCCCATAGCAGAACAAGCCTCTCGCTCTTAGGCTAGTCTCCTGGGGCCCAGGCAGGGCCGAGGGGTTTGTGACGGTGACCAGAACCTCACACTGACTGATGTTGCCTCCTCAGTCCAATCTCAGGTCTCCACGTCTTGATTTTACCGCCACACAAAGTTGAGTGAGGAGCCAGTTCAGCTCACGAGTTCTGCGAGTTTGGCAAGGATGGCCCCCAGCACACATGCCATCTTGCTTTGCTGTTCTCCCGGGCATTCCCTTCCTGCCATAGATGAGCATGGTCCTCAGAGGCTCCCGCCAGGTTCTGGGTTACCCGCCTGTTTAGCATCTGATCATTTCGTCTTTGGTCTAAGGCATCATCTCTCCCAAATCTTCCTCCTAAAAACCTGCTTTTCAATTTACTGCAAGTTCTTCATGCCAAGTTCTCGGAGTTCTTCCCTGAGCCTTTCTTTCCTTACTTTAGGCTCCCCCCCCCCCGGGTGTGTTACTCACCCCACAGTCATGACCTGTTGATCTTCTTGCCTCTGTCAGCACAGCCGCTCCAGAACAATACGCATTTTCTACCATCTGCTGGCTATCTCCATCTGGAAACTCCAGATTTCTTGGTGTGAAGTGTCATTTCCTGACTCCCAAGTCCTTCCCACCCTCCCTTCCTCCAGCTCCCATGTCCACCTTGCGTCCATTTCTCCTGATTCTGTCCCCATGTTGATGAGGATACCAACGTTTACTCCTTCACCCAAGCTGAAGGGAGAACATAAGCTTCCAAGGCTGTTCCCGCCCGACAGGGAGCCTATCTGTGGGACAAAAGCCATCTCCACGTCTAAATGTTTGTCTTAGCGTTTTGCTTGGGTTAGACTCTCATGGCTGTCTCCTGCACTAGTCTGCTCCCCGAGGACAGAGGCCACCTTGTTGTCACGCCCGGCATGCATTTTGTGATAATTTATGGAACCGACTCCCACCTGTCTCTCCAACCCAGCGTCCTGACCTGTGCTGTTGGTACTTTTGTGTCACCCAGAGTCCCTCCCTCCTCCCCACCCCACGGCTGTAGCTTTAGTTCAGCAGCCTGTGACCTTCAGCTGTGCCCTGACCAACCTCCCCTACCTTGGGTTCTCCAACTCTTTCTCTTCACAATTGTCAAACTGGTTTTATAATAACAGCGTGCTGAGACGGGAGGTAAACAGGCATGCAGACAGAACTCAGGGCCCGAGTGAAGTGCACACAGACGCCAACTCGAGAACAGACAAACAGCAGCCTCCCTCACCTCCTTGTCACCAAGAGGGTGGCACTCTCACTGATAAACAGCTGAGCAACTTCCCAGGTGCGACTGGCTCCTGTCCTTGAGAAAGAAACAAAAGCCAAACATCCTTGGGAAGATTAAGGTCCCACATTTGGATCATGAAAGGGAAATAATCAGGGGTCACAGGCAGCTATGGCTACGGGTAAAACACACTAGTTCCTGATGGCACCTCAAAGTTACTCCTTAGGTCAGAAGAGTTCCTCTCCCAGTCACGCAATTCTGCCTGGCCACCTGAACAAACGATATCATGTTTGAAAAATGACTTGCCTTGTCGCCTCCCCTTACACCCTCATATCCAAAGAATCCCTAACTATGCTTCATATATAAATCCCCTTTAGGCTCTGGGTCGCACTCCTCCCTGCACAGTGGGAAGGTTTGCGATCCGGGCCTGACTTGTATTAATAAAGAGACTCTTTTGCATATTTGCGTCAGGCCCAGTGGTTCTTGAGCTCTCCTGAGGGGTCCCATGGAATCATGGACACAACACCGAGGGCATTAGGTCCATCCCACTTTTTAAAATTAACTTTCCTGGGAAATTCTTGCTCTAATCGACAAGCTCATGGATTCTGGAACCTCATGAAAAACAAGTTATCTGGACGAGTGCATGTTGCTCCTCCTGCCCCAGCAGGTGTGTAAGAGCTGCTCTAGACTCACAGATGGTCACTAGGGGCTCCTGGACCACGCCACTGTGTGTGCATCGCTCAGCACTTGGGTGAGCTCCTCGTTTTTCCTGGAACAAGATGCCCGCCTCTCCGTATCTCACGCACACTGTGCTCCCTTCACTTAGAACGGCGTTCCTTTTTGCTGGTCATGAGTTTCTATTTGGTCATGCTTGTTTGTTTTGAGACGTGGTCTCACATAGCCCAGGTTGGCCTCCACTTCACTACGTAGCCGGGGAGGACCTTGAACTCCTCCTGCCTCCATCTCCTGAGTTCTGAGATGAAGGGTTAAACTGTTCTTTAATTCCAGACTAAAATGACAATTTCCCCCTTCAAGTTTGGGAACCTCGAGATAGAAATAATGGTCTTTAGGGGGAAAGGGGCTTCTGAATGTATTTGGATGATGGGTGGTTGTAAGCCTTACCACATCTATGATGCCTGCTACCAAGCTTAGCAACTGGACTACTAACCTACAGAGAGCTGGCCATGTCTGCTTGTCAGAACGCATGGCCTGTGAATGTCTGACAGACAGATAACTGAGTAAGATCCAGGGTATCTTAGCTCAGGGAAAACTGCCTTCGTTAGTCCCAGGCAAGGACCAGACAGGGTCTGATGCTGTGGAGTTCTGGTTGGCTTTACACTTCCCAATGCCTTGCTGGGGCAAATGTTCTTCGAGTAAGAAATAAAGGTATGGGAAGAAAACTAAATGTCTCAGGGGAAAGCTGCCATCGTCCCTATGACAGGTGACAGCAACGAAGCTCAGAGAGATAGCCACCCGCCAAAGTAGGATGCGGTGGAACCAGGACGGGACTCTCCCCAGAGAGTTCCCCAAGGCTGTGCTGTCAGCCTCCGGGTTGCAGGCTTTGCTCACTGTAGAGCTTGTGATGAACTCAGTCTCACCTAAGCTGTGTGTCTGCACTGAGAGAACCACGTCGCAAAGGCTCCTCTGGGCTTTGTTCCTCACTCTGACTCCTAATGTCAGTTTGTACTCATGTCACATCATATATCCTAAAGGGTAGGAGGGGTGTATTGCTCATGATTGGCAGGTGACCCTGCTTCCTGTGGGGAACCTTGCTGACGTCAGTCACCACAGTGCGGGGGCCAAGTTCCATCTCTAGTGCAGGTAACTGGCTTCTGTTTGCACATCAGTGTAGGATCCTTCCTGCCTCATGCTGTTCTCCTGACCCCAATGCTTGACAGAAGCCTCAAGGAGACACAGAAAGCTTCTGAGCCCTGGTCTATGCTGTATGTTTCACACAGAGAGGACGCCACGCGCTGTCCACTCATTGGGCTTAGATAATGAGAGGCCATTGAGATGGATCAGGGAGCAAAGGCGCCTGCTGCCAAGGCTGACAGTCTGAGTTCAATCCCAAGGCCCTTATGGTGGAAGGAGAGAACAACTCCTCCAAGCTGTCCCCTCATCTGCATACACACACACACCTACACACACACTCACACATACACACTCACACATATACACACCTGCACACACACACCTATACACATACATACACACACATACCTACAAACACACACCCCTACACACACACTTACGCACCCCTACACACACTCACCTGCACACACACACCTACACACACCTACTCTCTCTCTCTCTCTCTCACACACACACACACACACACACACACACACACTTATATTAACATTGAAAGGGAACGTTAGGAGATGTGCACAGCAGAAGGTTATATACGGGCATGAGCTACATGAGTTTACTGGCGAGGCTGCCTTTCTCCCTCCTGTGGGTTGAGGCACTGGACAAACGTGTGGAGCAGAATATTCAGTGTGTTGAATGAATAAGTTGCGTGGGAGGCTACAGTTCATCAGTAAAGAGGGAGCCCATCTGTGCAGGAGCAAACTCACAGAGATGACCAACACAGGAGCAGCACGGGAACTTAAGTGTCACCAAATGTCATCAATGGCAGAGCTGGGGGCAGGGGAGAACCATGTGAAAGGCATCTGAATGTTTGTTGAGCGAAGACATGAACAGACGAGGAAGGGAAGGGTGTGACTAATTCAGAGATTGCACGCTTACAAAAGTATTTTTGCGGCAGTTTGGGAAACAAATTGGGGCAGAGCCAGCCATACCGCACACTGCTTCAGGAACCTACGGGAGACCGACCGTGTCAGGGACTGGCCTGTAGTAATTATAGTAACACAATGAGATAGAGCGAGGGGCTGGACTGAGGATATTTCAAAAGTAGAGTTGTCGGAGCTTTGAAGATGATTAGCAGATAGGCGAGAAGTGGGACTGGAAGCCCGTACCCACGCTTCGGGCTTGAACAAAGGGCGCCTGACGTATCACTCACCAAGACAGAGAGAGCAGCAGAGGGGCGTGGTGACAGCCTGGGTTCTGGAGACTGGAGTCCTTGTGTCTGCTGATGTTAAACGTAGCTCTAAGAAAGAGTGGGAGTGTAGCTCAGTGACAAGTCACCGGGCTAGCACGCATAAAGCCCTGGGGTAGCTCGTCATATATCAAGAAAATAAGCACTGAGGAAATAATTTGCATTCTCCAATGAAAACAGCTTCCAGGTCTGGGGGAACCAAAGCTGAGAAATGATTACCAAGTAAAGTGAACAGTACAAGTATTTCAAAAAGTTCAATTATACGTCTTAAAAAAAATTCTTTCTTTCCCCCAAATGTACTTAATCGTATTCTCTACCTATAATAATATGTTTTAGCATCTTGTCAAGTTCAGGTGCTTACTATACCCAGGACAGCTGCAGAGAAGCAGCCTCCAGAGGCTCCAATCTCCTCTCACAGACACACGCTCCTACTGGACCTGTTACTTCTGACCTATCCTCTGACTGCTCCGCAGACCCTGGATGGCGAGGAAGCAGCCAACTCTCCTGAGACTGGACAAACATCCCCCATACCCATTCCTCTGGGTTCCCCAGAGACAAGTCGCCCCAATGTCAGCACGAAGCAGCCAGATATCATGTCGACCCTATTCCTGCTTCACCGTCACCTCTTTCTAATTTTTTTCTTTTTTTTTAACTAAACCAAAACTGGGGGAATGATGGTATTCTGTCTAGGCTCCACCCCCACAATTACCTGGCAATAACCGGGTAGGCTGGCCCACTATAAAAGGGTGCTTGCCCCTCCTTCTTCTCTTTACTCTCTCACTCTCTTGTCTCTTTCTCTCTTACTCTTGCCCCCTTACTCCCCCTCTCTCCCCATTCCCTTCTTTCCTCTCTCCATGTGGTCATGGTCAGCCTCTACTTCTCTACTCTCTCCTACTCTCTGCCTTTCTCTGCCTCTACTACCCCCTTAACTCCCCTACCATGCCCTGAATAAACTCTATTCTATACCATACCTGCAAGTGTCTGGTCCCTAAGGGGGAAGGGATGCCTTGGCATGGGCCCGCTGAGACACCCCCTTCCCCCATACCTCACCACACACCCCATAGAACATATTCTTGTATTTCTTTATCTTTTTATGATCACAACAGTTAGGAAGTGGATTGCTGGGGTGGGCCTTAGGAAGTGATCACTGGGTGGCAGGAAGGCTGGGGGGTTGGAGGGTGGGGGATGGGTGGAGTGGGCCTTAGGAAGTGGGTTATAGAGGGTGGACCTTGAGGGACAAGGCGCTTTCCGAGTGAACAAGTGGCTGAGGCCACATTTCTGTGCCAACATTTGAACCTTTACTAAATTATCTTGAGCACTGAGAAAATTCTAGATTTCTGATAACTAAAGACAAACAACCCGTCCCCCACCACCCCAGAGGGTACACTGTGCAATGCTCCTGACATTACTGCTTGGAATTTACCCGGGATAATTAACTTCAGCGCTCACAGCATTTTCTGTCGGGTTTAGTTTCTATGAGCTTCTCACCGTGAAGAGAGAAGTGTGCGCAAGTATGAGAGGGACCCGAGGTGCGAGCAGAGGGTTCGCTGGGTGTTCTCTGACAGAACCGTAGAAGGTGTGGCTCTTGGATGGCAGGGGCATGGGCAGCAGAGGCTTAGAGAATCCAGTGTGCCTACTGTGTGACGAGCCAGAGGAGTGGGCCTTCGTACAGGCGGAGTGGGCCTCTGTGCTCAGTGTTATACAATGTACTAGGTACATTCTCGAGGTCATGACCAGGGGAGGGTCTGGTGGAGACTGGGCTCCAGAGAGTAATGTAAGTCATGACGCCTAGACTGCGAGCTGACAAAAGTTAGTCCACCACATGGAGAGATGAGGGCGAGTCTGAGGGGCCATCAAAGCACTGCTACTCCCTGAACAAGGAGAGGGGCTAAAGCCAATGTTCTCTCCATGAATTGGGGACTGAAGCCGCCAGTCAAGTCACTTGTGAGTTTTCAAAGTGAAGACCGAAAACAAGGGCACCTCTTATACTTGTTACGTTTTAACTTGAGGAACACATGGTGTTCTAGTTTGGTTTCTGGTTTGGATAGTTCACCAAACTAGATGCGTGTGATTGATAAAGAGCAGATCAAAACTGACAGGGGAGGAAAGGATTTATACATCTCCCAGGTTACAGAATGTAGGCAGGAACCTGGGGGTGGGGACTGAGGCGGAGGCCATGGAGGAGTGCTGTTCCCTGGCTGCCCCCTCTGGCTTGGGTAGCCTGCTCTCGTGTACACCCAGGATCGCCTGCCCCAGGAGATGCTGCCCACGGTGGCCTGGGTCTTCCCACATCTGTCATTAATAGTCAGGAAAACGACTCAGGCAAATCTGATGAAGACAATTCATCAGGTGAGGTTCCCTCCTCTTACCACACACATACATGCACACACAGATGCACACATACACATGTTCACACACATTCGCACACAGAGACACACACATTCATGTACATACGTACACACACATGTTCTCACACAGGCAGAGACACACATTCACACACAGATACACACAGACACACATTCACACACAAAGACACACACATTCACACACACATACACACAGACACTCACACACAGACACATACATGCACACACACATTCACACACACAAACACACACATGCACACACACGAACACACACACACAGAGATATATACACAGACACACATATGCACACACATGAACATACACACACATACATAGACATACACAGAGATATACACACAGACACACACATGCACACACACAGACACATACAGACACATATATACATACATGCTCACACACATTCACACACAGAGACACACACATTCATGCACATACATACACACACATGCTCTCACACAGGCAGAAGCACACACATTCACACACAGATACTCACACACAGACACACACAGACACACACATGTACACACATGCACACACACACTAGCACACACAGATACACACATACACACACAGACATACAGAGACACAGACACACACACGCACGCGTGCGCGCACACACACGCACACACACACACACACACACACACACACACACACGTGTCCTATGAGACTGACAGTCACTCTTTGATCAGGGCCCTTCTAATCAGAGCTTTATGGTGTTTCTCTTGCATAGGCTCCAGCTGTGCTTCTATGTCTACATTTTAAACATAAAAACAAAAACATCAGTGCAAATCTTCAAAACATTTGTACACGTTTTTCCAATTCCTGCTTTGGTTCATTTCTTCCGTTACCTATTCGGATTACAATGGTGTTTTTAGCTGTTTACTCCCATCTCTCCACAATGTTTAACTGCATTTTCACAGGTCTCAGCCTCCTTCACGCTCACACTCATGGGAGGACAGAATACTTATTATTTGTAGAAAAAGTAGGCTTGCGTAGTCCAGTTCATGTCTAGATAAGATGGCACTACTGTGGATATCCAGTGTGGGTCAAGACGATTAACCCCGACATCCACCGGGCTACAAAGTGGCCGACACTGGCTGTCAGGGAATCCAAAAGTAAACAGTGATGTAATCTGCTGTTTCCGGCAGGATCTGTAAAAGTATGGCCTTGGGGTCCGAGCCACGTGGGCTAGCCTGCGTTCATTCTCTAGGCCTGTGTTTACCTCCACGTGTCATGTGTGTCTGTCTGTGTCTGCCCGTGCGTAGCCCGTGTTTGCTGGTGTTTGCCACGTGTGTCCGTCCGTGTCTGCCCGTGCGTAGCCCGTGTTTGCTGGTGATTGCCACATGTGTCCGTCCGTGTCTGCCCCGTGTGTAGCCCGTGTTTGCTGGTGTTTGCCATGTGTGTCTGTCCGTGTCTGCCCGTGTGTAGCCCGTGTTTGCTGGTGTTTGCCATGTGTGTCTGTCCGTGTCTGCCCGTGTGTAGCCCGTGTTTGCTGGTGTTTGCCACGTGTGTCCATCCGTGTCTGCCTGTGCGTAGCCCGTGTTTGCTGGTGATTGCCACGTGTGTCCGTCCGTGTCTGCCCCGTGTGTAGCCCGTGTTTGCTGGTGTTTGCCATGTGTGTCTGTCCGTGTCTGCCCGTGTGTAGCCCGTGTTTGCTGGTGTTTGTCTCAGCTCCTGCTGGCAGTCCTCCGCTTAGTGGTCCCTGGGGTGGCCTTTGCCTAGAGGGAATGGAGAATGTCCACCCTCCTGTCCTGTGTGACCCTCTTTCTGTCTTGCAATCAAAACTCAGGACCTTACAGTATTGAAACGATAGCAGAAACAGTAAGAAGCCACAGTGTAGAGCCCTACTCTGAACAACGGGCGTGTCTTTGTGGGTGAACACACAATCACCCCGGGAAAGGCCGTCTGTGTTTGCTGTTTTGTCAACTTGACGCAAGCTGGGGTCATCGGGGCAGAGGAAACAGCTGAGAAAATGCCTCTATTTAGACTGTAGGTAAGCCAGCCTGTGGGCCATTTGCTTGACCAACGACCGATTGCAGGGGCCCAGACCACTGTGGGCAGTGCCACGCCAGGCAAACCTAAGTAGGATACTGGCTGGCCTGGCGGTGTCTAGCAGCTTCAGCGAGGATTGTGGCAGATGACCGGAGTGTGCAGCTAATGCAGTGACTTGGCTGACGGACCACTGGGTAACATCTTTTTGTAAGACCCGAGCTACAGGAACAGTGTTAGATAAAAACAGAAAAGAAAACGGAAAACTGTTCAAGGCTCTAGCTTTGGAAATAATAATTCAAAGGCTGGATCCAAAGGAAGGCTTCCAGGACTTGGCTGTAGAATCCAGCCACACGGCATGTGCTTCAGAGGTCCATTGAGAACTCCAGCCTCACCCATGATGCCGTGTTCCTGACACACTCATATGATATGAGAAAAATAGCACTGGCTCTTTAACTGAAGAAAAAAATATAAAGAAGCGGGATGACTTTTTGCCTTCTACTTTGGCTGAGCCATGAACAAATACGAGACAGGGAGAAAGAAAAAACAGGTTTGAGAGAAAATATAACAAATCTAGTTTTGAATGTGCTAGGTTTCCTGGTGTGATAACCATGTTGAGGCTTCCAGAAACAGCTGGAGGAGGGGAGGGGAGAGGAGAGCAGGACAGAGGAGAGCTGTTCTGGCTTCCATGAGAAGTCTTGATTAGCTGAACTGAGTGGAGGCCACATGTGGAGTGGGAGAAAGGATGCCACAAGATGGAGAGGATCGAGCAGAACCGAGGAAAGTGGAGTGGAGCAGGGGAGGGGAGAGGAGAGGAGGAGAGGGGAGAGGAGAGGAAGGGAGGGGGAAGAGAATAGGGCAGAACAGAGGAAAGTGGAATGGAGCAGGGGAAGGGAGGGGAGGGGAGAGGGGAGAGTAGAGGAGAGGAAGGGAGGGGAGAGGAGGGTAGAACAGAGAAGAGGAGAGGAGCTGAGTGGAGGGGAGGAGAGGGGAGAGGAAAGAGAGAAGAGGACAGAAGAGGAGAGGAGAGGGGAGGAGAAAGAACAGAGGAGAGGAGAGGAGAGGAGAGGAGAGGAGAGGAGAGGAGAGGAGAGGAGAGGAGAGGAGAAAGAACAGAGGAGAGGAGAGGGGAGGAGAAAGAACAGAGGAGAGGGGAGGAGAGGAGAGGAGGGGAGAGAAGGAGAGGGGGAGGGAGGAGAAAGAGCAGAGGAGAGGAGGGGAGGAGAGAGGAGGGCAGAACAGAGTAAATATGAGCAGAACAAGGGAGAGGAGAGGAGGGGAAAAGAGAGGCATCCATGTATGCACACAGGAGAGGAGGCTGAACAGTGTAGCACATTGTTGCATGTGGGAGAACTAGAGATCTGAAGGAACAAGCATGGTAAGGGATGACTAAGAACACATCTGGGATGTGCTGGCGAGGGTAGAGGTGAGGAGACAGGCTCACCAGTTTGCCCCAGCCTCCTGAGCTGTGGGCAGCTGCTGTCACTCCAGAAGCATCTGAAACTCCCCAGATAGTGCCCAGACGAGGAAGTGCCTATTAAGGGGCTCTTGCTGCCTGAAAGAGAAGCAGTTCTGGGGGAGCCCCTGCCACAGAGGCTCTATAGAAGGTCTGCTACCTAGTGCCCCATTAGCCAAGTCATCTCATTAACAACACCCACAACCATCTGCATGCTCCTTACTGAAACTGTGACATTGCCTGGTGGGACAGTGCCAAGTCCTGCATGGTCATGCAAGGGTCTGCATGGCATGGTTCCTGCCCCTGGAGCAGAGTAAGAATGGCGTGGACCTCCACAAGTGCTGATGGTTTCTGTAGGTATAAGACTTGTTTGTACATTAATGTACATGTTTTCCTGTACCTCCTTTGGGAAATACTCTCCCTACCAAGGGTAATGATTCCATGACAATTAGAAGCAGCATGAGCCCAGGAGGTGAGGGTGTGTCTGTGTCTCAGCAAAATGGTAAACACTGTGACCTTCAGGACAGCCCCTATGGCTGTGGGAAAGAACTCTAAAAACATGAGTTCAAGAATAAATAATTTCTCAATTACGCAAGATATAAGGAGCTTCATGGACCTAAAAGAACAGAGACAGCTGCACCATGAGCCAGTTTGTCAGAAAGATACTAAGGAAGGAGATAAAGAGACTTGGGGAGTGGTGTTCACAGGGCAAGATCCCACCCAGCTAAATTTGTCTGTGCTTACAAAGGCAGGCAGATCTCTGAATTCATTTGCTACGTTAAAAAGAACGAAAGAATAAAAGAATGTATTTGCTGTCTTTTTTCTAAAAATTAAGGGGCTAGGGTCAGGGGACACTGGCTCATAGAATAGTCAAAAGGGAACCTTTGGTAAATGACTGAACTGATATGTAAATAAAAGACTGGGCTTTTGGCATGCAAGAGGTGAGCTATCCAGAGAGTTTTTAGAATTTTTTTTTCTAGTGAGAGGAAGTTGTCTCAAGCAGAACACAGGCTGTCAGCTTGGACCATGATTGACTCTGAGTTGTTTTTTTCCACGATCTCAAACACCCCTTCTCTCAGGAACCCCTCTCCAAGCTGAGGCTGGTCCTTGGCAGGACAGTGTCCTACTTAGGTTTCCATGGTCATGAAAAAGACTATGACCATAAACAAATGCATTAGGCTAAGGGAAGTGCATCCAACACCTGGCCTTAACATATTCACCGTGACTATCTTTTTCTGTTTTATTTTTTATTAACAAATTACTTTTCATAAAGGCCTTCTCTTTAAAGTGTATATCTGCATTGACCATTTCAGCCTCAGTTCCCTTTTCCCTTCTCATATCTCCCTTACTGTAACAGATAGCCCTGCCCCCACTCACTTTCCTTCATATGCTTATTCTAAGATATATTGTATAATCGACGATCCATGTATAAATGATAACTCGGGGTATTCATTTGTGTGAGTCTGGCTTATTTCACTTAACACAGTCATGTTTAGTTTTACTCAGTGTCATTTTCAAATCCAACATCATCTTTTTGTCCAGACACTTTCTCCTCTAATTCTTCCCCCAGATATGTTCTTGTCGAGTTGGTTCCATTCACCGCACTGTAATCACAGTGACTTAAAAAACAAAGAAAAAAAAAAGAGTTCACTGTTTGAAGGGCCTTAAATAGCTTCTTCTTGCTTCTTGGATGAAGATGACCATGCTTCACACAGTCCTCCAGATGACCATGTGGCCCCTTGAACATGAAGCCAACTGTGTCCTGAACTCTATTCTTTGGGCACGGAGGCCTTCTGCTTATCCCTCAAAAACAACAGTGGGGAGCACTTCACCATATGATCAGCTAATTGGCGTCTAAAAGAGGGAAGAAGAGTACGGAGATAAGGAGGAAACAAAGGGCAGGAGAATAAACTCTGACCCAGTTTCCTGAGCAAAGACAAGCAAAATAAGCAAGAACAGTAATTCAAGACGGACTCAACAGAAAGGCAAACCTACAGACAGGAGACCGCCATTCCTCCGCTAAGTGAGAAAGCCGCGTAAGTCAATCTGTAGCTGTGAGGGTCTTGTCTTCCATGACAGTACACGCTAGGCAGTACAGATGGGTAGACTCGGTCTCCAAAATGAGTTGGAATGACCACAAGGTTTAACCTGCGGTCAAATGCCATCAGAGATTCTCAGAGCCTCTGTTTAATGGTAGCTGTAAAGCAGAATGGTCACCAAGAAAACAGATGGACAGAGATGCAGCAAAGGCCCCAGGTGAGCCCGTAGGATGGCATACAGAGTGCATATATTCATCTCCCCACTCTACAACTGACTCGGGCCCTTATTCAATAGCCTCAGAGCTTACTGCCTCAACCCAGCCTCAAGATGTACAACCTCAAGTTCCTTGTTCTCTTTTCAAGTGGGCAGAGGTCTCTGGAGTCACATCTCAGAGGCCTGCCATACAGCAGAATCTTAGTTCCTAGCATCATGGACAAGAGCCTGCCTCTGCCTCCTCTATGCAAACTCCAAAGCCATCCTCAAGGGTTTCTAAGGGCATCCATCTGCTGCCTTGTCATTCCACAGCCCTGAAGCCACAGCCTCAGTCTGGAAAGCAGTGATACCCAGAAGCTGTCTAGGGGCTCGGAACATACAAGTCACTTATCTACATACAGGACTGACATTCCAGTCTGAGCCCAGTCCAAAGGAGTGAAGAACTGATGGCCTTAAAAATCTCTCAGAAAACTCAGAATGGTCAGTGTGACCAAGAAACACATTTGAACTCAGACATAAAAAATGCTATGTGTGTGCCATGGTGGCTGCCTTCAGAATTATCTCTGCTAGCGCTTGTGAACTCATGACTGGTTAAGAAAGAGAATGGAAGGCTCACTCTAGTTCCTCTCGCAAAGACCAGGATTCCGTGGAGCTTTAGCAATGCAAGGGCATCAGCACATTACATGCCATAACCCTCTGTAAGGAGGTCAGAGGAGTGGAGAGGTCAGAGTGGGTGAGGAGTTCAGAGAGGTCACGTGTGGCAAGGTTTGTGACAGGCTTTCTTTGGAGACAGGGACCTGTCAGCTGACAAAGGGAGAGCCCCAGCTCACCAGAAAGCATTTCAGGGCAATTACAATGGCAGTCAAGAGCTCCATAGAACCTGGTGTCTCACTGTATTTTCTGTTGCTACAGAAAACATAGTATTCTGTAAACAACAGTGGTTAAAATTTCTCACACCTTGGTTCCAACATTTGCCTGATCTCTGGTGAGAGCCTTCTTGCTGCATCATGACAGGGTAGGGGACATCACACAGCATGACAGGGCAACCATGCTAGCTCAGGTCTCTTTTCTTATCATTACGACATCACTGATGCTACAGGATCCCATCCAATCTTTAATTACTCTTTACCCACATCCAAATCTGTTAGCATAGTAGCATAGTTAGCTTTAGCCATCAACCTGACACAGTCTAGAATCATCTGAAAGGAAAGTCTCCGTTGAAAAATGGCCTAGATCAGAATGGTCTGTGGAATGCCTTTGGAATATTGTCTTGGCTGTTGGTTCAGAAAGATGGGCTCGGCCACCTGTGGGAGGCACCATTCCCTAGGCAGGTGCTCTTGGGCTGCAAAAGAAGCTCACTATGCCTGAGCCTGAGTGAGGTCGTAAGAAGCTTCCTCAAAGCTCCTCACTCAGGTCCCTGTCTGAGCTCCTTCCCTGGCTTTCCTCAATGACAGACTGTAAAGTGGAATAAAACACTTTCTCTATTAAGTGCTTCCCCCCATCTAGACCAGAGTATTGAGGTAGAACTACGTGTTCAGTGTTAGCAATGTCAGCCGAATTAAAGGCTCTCGAGGATATGGTCCACAGATAGTATCTGGACAGACCTAAAGAGAAAGCAAAACCCTGAAACTTTCTACTGAACTTTCTGAGAAGTAAAAGGTGTCCCCAGGATATTCCTGAATCAAAGGGGGGGGGGTAAACCTGGGGATAAAACAAGTGTAGGAAATTAATGCCCAAAAAAATTTATTTCAGAGTCCTTTATGGAAAAAAAAATCTGTCATCTTTTTGTTTATAGATCTTCCCTTTGAAAGAACTCCCCGCACAGTATCACATCTGAGAAATGGGTCTCAAATAAGAGAAACACACTCGAGCGCTTTGTTTTCAGGATATAAGTCAGTGAGAAGTGGGACAGGGAATAACGGTCTCCAGCGGAAGAACAGCACTGTGAGTCCCAGGGTTTGTCACCGCCAAAGAAAAGCTCTGTGAGTCCTAGGGTTTTTTTTTTTTTTTATTACTTTTTAAAAATTGATAGTCCAGAAAGACACCCATAACATAAAGAATCATGTTAATTGGTCTTTTTCAGAGTGATTAATTTCTCCATTTCCTCTCTAGCCATTTGAAATGTTCTGTAAGATGCCCTTGTAAAAAGCACAGTGTTTTAACAGAGACTTTACAGGGCTTGTGCCTTGCAGTTTCAGTGTGGTGGCATGGTCTCAGTCTCTCAACTCAACCTCGGGCCAGTTCGACCCAGGTGTCTTTCCTGTTGGTTCAGAATGTGCAGGGCTATCAGCCTTAGCCCCCAGATCTCCAGAGCAGGTCTTGCTAACTCGAAGGTGAACCTGCTTCACCAAGACTTTCCATTTCCTCTTTCTTACATCTGTGCACATCAAGTCAAGCCCTGTGAAGCTCACTGCCCAACCTCTGCAGCCAGCAGGTCCTTGTCATATGAGGAATGCCACCTGTACTCAGCCTCTGTTCTCCTTAGGCATAAAGTACAAAACTGAGTAGGCAGAAGGCGTTTTGACTTCAGAGCATGTGCCTATGTGTTCCCATTCTGAGGGACCTCTGGGATAAAGCTAGACGAGTCCTGGACAAACACGGACACTTGCTGACCTTACATTTACCCACAACTCATGATTTGCAGACCCTGAGTTCCTAGCAGATCACTACCACATCCACGTGACCCTACCTTGGTTTGAGTTCATTGGATCCATCAAGGGTCATGGGGAACTCACATGGCTAGTTCTTGTAAGAGTGCTGTGAGGGCTCAAAAGCACAGGGATATGAAGCATCTAGTGTCAGTGAGTGGCCATTTCCTTCCTCTTCCTCTCCCCTTGGCTGGTTCCCCAGGCAGGAAATGTTTAAAGAACCCCTGGGTTCGCTGATTTCTTTGATGCTGGAATACTGAAATGAATGTCCGGGGTGAAGTCACTGAGTCACACAGGTTAGTGAACACCTTGCTCTCCACCATGCCATCAAGGGTCTGGGCCCTGTGTGCTGGTCCCAGCTCCATCCCCACCCACTCGCACAGTGGGTGTCTGCTGCTCACCTACCTTTGAGACTTGATCTTCTCGAACTCTTGCTAGTTCCAAGAACAAAAGCGTTGCTTTGTATCTAGCTTGGAGGCCAAGTTCTCTTCCCTGCTGACGTGGAAGCTGTCACATGTGAACTGTCAGCCTCTGATCTGCCCGTGGGCTTCTCGGGCTAATCACCTGCTGGGGCAAGCTATGACCTTCATCTTTGTGCTTTCTCCCACCTGGGTGACTCTATCTGTATCCAGTTACCAGGTCTCCATGGGCCAGACCTGTATTATTAAGGCTAGGTTAATTATACTTCTCTCTTTACTGATAGAGGGCTTTCGGAGGGCCTTTTCTAGTCTCCATGCGGCAGGTTCTCTTCCCACGACTGTTTGAAACGTTGCCTTCTGGTTTAAATAGCTCATTGCATCCCTGTGGGTCTGGTTCTGCCCAACAGCTCTCTCCAGGTTGATCAGGGTCCCTCTCGAGGGGCAGGGACCGTGCCTGTCTTACTTACTTGTCCCTCTTGAGGGACGGGAACCGTGCCTGTCTTACTCACTTGAGTGTCTCTAGCATCCTCTGTGGTCACAGATTTGATGGGCACCCAATATATATTACTTGAATTAACAAATTAGTATGTTATATATCCAAAAGTCATTGGCACATCCTTACCAGCTTTGCCGTGCCTGAGGAGATCAGGAGAGGACTGCCTGGAACTGGAGTCATGTGTGAACCAACATGTGGGTGTTCC
This sequence comes from Tokudaia muenninki, assembly GCA_036184385.1. Lineage (NCBI taxonomy): Eukaryota > Metazoa > Chordata > Mammalia > Rodentia > Muridae > Tokudaia > Tokudaia muenninki. The sequence goes on from BTHS01000004.1 coordinate 162,077,094, forward strand.
TGTCCTCTTCGAGAACAAGTGTTCTAATTCCTCAGCCATTTCTCCAGCCAACTTGCTCATTTCTTTATACAGTTTAGAAGTGTTTTGTGGCAATGTTTTAAAACAACTTGCTGCCAGTGCCATCCTACCCAGGAAATATATATTTTTTTTAATTTGAAGAAGTAGGAATATTGCCTCCGAATATTAGTCAAGTCACCAGCAGATGGGTTACTACTTAGTGTTTGATACTGTTTCATGTCTGCTAGCATCTACATGAACTCGAAGTTCCCCCTGGCACACCTATCACTAAATCTATTTTGAAAATGGAAAATGAGGGTGGGTAGAGGCTACCCTTATCAAGAGTAAGATGTTCTTACATCAAGGTAGGAACCTTGACGGATTCAGAGCCAGACTAGAGCAACTGACTTGCAGCCTTCATGCTCAGCTGCAGCATCTACTGCTTTCCTGCTCCTCATAAAGCTTGCTTTTACCAGTCTGTCTGTCTGTCTGTCTGTCTGTCTGTCTGTCTGTCTGTCTATCTGTCTATATATGTATTTGTTTACCAGAGTACACTTCACTTTTGACCCAACATTGGCCTAAGATCTGGTAAACCACTAATGTATTTTATTTGAGGATCTGTTCTGCTTTTAATTATCTCCTAGGAGACATCTCCACTCCTAGGACCTACACGTGGGAGAGAAGCGATATATAGTTCAGAGGCTAGCACTGTAGGGAAGGGACAGCCCAGGCCGGTTCCTCTCTGTACAGATAGATGAAAGTCAGACAGTGGGAGGCCGGGGAGGTGGCTCAGTGAGGACGGCACTTGCCCTTTGGGACGAGCTTGAGGACTTGATTGTAGGCCCCCAGAAAGCATGCAAAGCCCTCCAGCTTAGCATGTGGCCGCAATCGCAGAGCTCCTGACCGGAGGCAGGAGGAGGCAGGACAATCCCCAGAAGCACAGGCAAGTGCAAGCAGAAGCGAATAAAGAGGCCGCATCTCAAACAAGGCGGGAAGCAACATCTAAGGCCCAAGGTTGTTCTTGACCTACACACACACACACACACACACACACACACACATACACATACGCACGTGCCATGCCATGCATGTGCTCACCTTCACACACTCACACGCACACACACTCATGTGCACACACAGACGCACACACACATGCACGTGTCATGCGTGTGCACATCCTCGCACACATATACAAACATGCACACCCAGAGATTTAAAGGAAAGAAAATCAGAAATCTGTACAAAGTGATGGTGAAATCTAGTCTAGTCAAATATAGGGAACTGTATTTGAAACAACAGAATTAAAAATAAAAAGGGTTAAGTTAGGGGACTCACATAATGAGTTTTGGTGGAAAGTTGCATTACAAAAGTGCATTACAAGCGCGCAACCTGGTTATCTTGCCACTCTGCACCCATAATAGTGAGGTGAGCAAAAGCCACGGGCATCACAGTAAACAGCAGAGGGCGTTAGCGGCAATGAGTTCTGCAGTGTGGGCTCGCTCTTTAGTTCCTGAGCCAATCAGGGCTAGGGTGAGGGCTAGCCTGTGCTCCTGAGGCCATCAGTGACAGGTAGACAGCCTGTGCTCCATGCCTGATTTGAGGCTGGACCTAGCCAGGACACAGTTGGGCTCTGAAGCTGGACCCTGCCAGGTCTTCCAATCAGAGCTAAGGGAGGCCCCTGGGGGCAGGTGTGGGAGAGCCCGAGCTCAGCCCCTGCTTCCTGGATGCTTCCCGGTCCCCGAGGGATTCACCAGTGCCATTTTTTCACCCACAGAGGTTGCAGTGTTCAGACACATGTAAGTCATCCCACAGTCTGGGAGTAGCCAGCCTTGCTGCAGTGACCTCTGACCCTTCCACACTTTCAGCCAACCACATCACCTGACCCTTCCCTTTGTTACAGGACTCGGTGTAGATTCTGTTTCTCCCAGCGCGGGGGTGAGGGTGGGAGGAGAGGTGGAGGGATCCTCTGGAGCTGGTCCTATCCCCACGTCTTTACCTTTCCTTGATACCCTTCTCCCTCACTAGGTACTGCCAGATATGGCGGTTTTTATCTGCGTGGGTTCTCACTTCCCACTTAGAGAAATGGGAAGCACAGAGAGAAGCCCACGGTGCCCGTTTAGAAGGAAGTGGGCTTAGGATGCAGGTCTCCCATTTTGCAAAAGTGGTTTTAAGTGAATCACTTCATATCTCTGCCAATTTCCCCCTCGTTGTGTTTTTGATAGGATGTAATGAATAATGTATATGAAGGCATTCCACACGTGATGGTGAGTGTGTGTGTGAGTGTGTGTGTGAGTGTGTGTGTGTGTGTGAGTGTGTGTGTGTGTGTGAGTGTGTGTGTGTGTGTGTGTGTGTGTGTGTGTGTGTGCGCGCGCACGCACATGCCATCGGATACTGCCTTTTACACAGCAGCTCTCAGAGGATATTTTTGGGTGTTTGTAAATGTTCATTTGGATGACTTGATTAATATTCCATAGTTTGTTCTGGTCCATTTGCTGTATTTACAAACAAAACAGACTGAGATTCTGCTGTAGAGAGCTGAAAGGGCCTGTCTCCCCTCTTTGGGCACCCTGCACATGGAACAAGTTCTAGTTCCCTGCTGGAAATGCAAGCCTGTTATCTATTTAGGGCTCCCACTGACAGGAAAATATTGGCACTCTTTCTGGGTGACTTTCTTTGAGGCCGAGAAGGGTAAAAAAAAAAAAGTTATGGTTTTCACGACTGATCTGACTTCAGTGAAAATGGCCAGCACACACCTGTCACTCAGACATCATGAAAAAGCCAGTTGATGGATGCTTTCACTGGAAAAGCAGACGGTGGATCCCACAGCCCGTCTGTGTGTCTTTGAAGTTTCCTGAAGGGCTGGGAACACAGACCTGTGTGCTTCCCTAGGGCCAGAGGAAGCAGACTGGGAACCCGAGGAGACTTCAGCTCTGCTCAGTGCAGCCTAGTGTGAGCGCCTGTCCTCCAAGGCTGCTTTCCCAAGGCCCGTCACACACAAAAGGTAAAGCAAGGTGAGCTGTTGAAGGGTCTGAGGGGACCCTCTGAACTCTTCAGGCGTCCCTTACAGTGATTCACAGAGCAGCCCCAACAAACATCCGGCCACTTACGTTCATAGGTACGTCTTCTGTGACAGTCATGAAGAGCTCCGACAGCCAGAATCTCAGCTTGTGACGGGGAAGGTGCATTATCTCAAACAGTCATAACTTGGGAGTGTAACCCTGTTCATGTTCAAGTTACACCCTCCTCCCTGAAAGACCCACAGAGGGGTAGTCTCCAGTTCAGTGGCTCTCAGCTTAGAGAGCCTCCATTACCTGGAGAGCTAGCTCCTCACTCCCAGGTTGCTTGGTAGGATTTCCATGTGAGGGGAGGGAGGGTCCAAGCTGAATTCGGAGTGTGAGTATAGACAAGAGTAGTCAAACCAACAGAAACCTAAAGATCTGCACATCCACATATGCCTGTAATCTCAGTACTTGGAAGCTTAAGGCAGATTGTTGGTTCAAGGTCAGCCAGGGCTACATAGCCAGACCCCGCTCTGATGAACTGAAATCAATGAATTAATTTGTTAGAAGGAACTGCCTTGTGTGGTAATGGAGTCTGAGAAGTCCCAAGTTCCACAGACCCAGGGAAAGCTGATGAGTTGACCTAGTTCAGTCAACTCCCGCACCCTGAGAACTAAGACAGCTAATGGTGTAAGACCCAGGCTGCAGGCTGGAGGAACAGACCCAGGAAGAGCTCATTTTCCATAACTGAGCCTCAAAACAACACAGGACTGACACTCAAGTCAAGGTTGACTGAGGCTTTCTGTCCCTGTCAATTCTTCATCTGACTGAAGGAGCCCCACTGTATCAGGGAGGGGAGAACTCGATCTAGTCAGTGGGTTCAAACGTTAGCCTGCTACAGAGACACCCACAGAGTACACACTCAATAGTGTTTGACCACATGTCTGGGACCCCCAAAGTCTAGCCAAGTTCATCGTGGACCAGGCCATCATTGAAGGACACTGCTGGGACTGAGCTCTGAGAACACGAGCTGTACACACCCTGGAGCCAAAGGGGAAGCCACTGCTTACCTCATCTCTGTCACAGGACATGTGGGTGAGCACATCGGAAACGGCAAGAGCATCGGATGGGTGGGTGAAGCCGCTGAGGGCGGCACAGCTGAGGGAGGCAGGAAGGGATGGTGGATCGCTTAGGTAGAGACCGAGGACATAGCAGATGGCGCTTATGCCACTGGACCTCACCATGCTCTGCTTGAGGGGTTAGCCTAGACTAATGGCCACTGGACCTCACTGTGAGGGACTAGCTTAGTCTAATGGCTCCAGATTTCTAAATCCACTTGTACCTTCGAGAGAAAGTCAGGTAAGAGGGTTTCAAACGACTTAGATAAGAACGGATAATTTGCTGAAGCCTATCATTTGCCAAGTGCTGGGCTGTTGAACAGTAAAGTATCCTGCTCCCGGGAACAGCTCTGTTAGTCCCAGTTCGCAAAGGAAGAAGCTAAGGTCACTATGTCTGAGAAGTAGTTGATTAATCATTCCCTGCCACCCTGAATTTTTGCTCTCATAGCGTGTGACAAGCATGTGAACTGTCAGGGAAGAACCAGTTACCACTGACAGTCCCAAGGGGCTCATAGTGGAGTGAGGCCAGGTAAGAACAAGGTATCACCAACAACCCCAAGGGGCTCATAGTGTAGTAAAGTCTGACCTTTATATATAAAAGAAGCGAACTGAGCAAAGGAGGACTGTTCCAAGTGCTCCTGGAGTGTGGAGCTGTGGTCCTCCCTGTAGCGGCTTTAACAAGAACAGCTTTTGGTATCAGACTCTTGAGGGTCCACACCCCACTGCCACACTTAAGAGCTGTGATAACGTGCCAAGATAAGTAATCTCTGTGCCTCAGTTTCTCTATTCATAACACTTACCCTGTAAGAGTGTTTAGAACCTTACAGGGCTACATTTTTACAGGATTAAGTGATCTACCTGTGTGAAGTATTAACATGCAAAGCTCTGCTCAGAAAGCCATTAGTTCCTGAGTGTCCCCCCGCCCCTGACACACACACACCCCCAACTTCCCCCCCCCCCGCCATTACTACTCTGGTGGGTGAGTTCTGGGAGGAGCAGATTCAAAGTTACCCTTGAGGAATTATCTTCATTAGGAGAAAAGACACCAATGCGTGGGAGCCCTGATCACCCAAGTTAGGCCAGCATTCATACGGACAGGATGTATCTGAGACAACATGATAGGGCCTTACATGGAAAGAACAGCCTCCCCTCAAAGCCTGAGGAGGAACATGTATGCCATACCCCCTCTGCAAGTCTCGGGGATCATTGAGGGACAGAGGGTGGAAAGGTATAAGAGCCACAGGTGGCAGATGGGGACAAGGGAACATTATCTTCTGGACACAGCCAGACATCTGCCCTTCACCAACTCACAGTGGAACAAAGCCTACGCAAGCAAGCCAAAACCTGCATGGGGAGGGGGAGCTGGGTGCACAAGCCTACCCCGAGCTATGAAGCTACTGGCAATTGTTAGCTGCTCCGAGAGGGCGAGATGGGCTGCTCGGTGGAGGACCACATGCCCAAGAATATCTGTGGAGCAAAAAATCAGTCTTGATGCTTTTATAAAAGAAAACGGCCAGAGTCCAGTGTAAAGGGACGGGGGGATGGGAGGAGCTAGGGGAAGGGAGGACACATCTTAAGAAATGTTTAATAAAGCAAGGGGCGGGGAGGCATGAGGAGCACCTCCCCATGGCATACAGCTTTGATTCAGCACCAGGACAGCAGATACCTGTGAGTTAGAAGCCAGTCTGTCTATACAGCAAGTTTTAGGTCAGCCGGCATCATATAGTGAGACACTGTCTTAAAAAAAAAAGTAATAGCCTGAAGTAATAGAAGGAAGAGAGTGCAGGACAGACAGGATGACAGGGGAAGTCTGGGAACCTTCAGAGAATCCCCAAAGGGAACACCTGACTTTTACACTCTCCCGTGTGCTTTGGTCTGGGACAGCCGACATGACAGGGAATAAGGAGGAGTCGGGCACTGAGTAGGATCATAAATCAGGAACTGTGAGATTGCAGCACCAACTCACAGCTGTTCCAGAGGATGGCTGGGGGCAGGGAGGATGCCCCAGCATCTTAAAGGGCCCCGACCTAGCCACCATCATAATTATACCCCTGGCACCAAGCTTAATGCCTGACACGGGCAAGGTGATCTTCACACGTGTTCTGGATGGATCGTTACTGGGACCCTCTTTCTGGAGACGGCAGTAATTATCCACATAGCAGCTAAAGTTTCCCACCAAGAGACCTTCTGCAACTTACACTTAGCCTTCTGGAAGCTTCTGCTGTTACTCAAGGCAGCTTCAGAAACTTATTTCCACCTGTTGTATGGCAATGTTTTCCTCAATAACATGGTGCTATTTTAGACTCTGGCCCCGTAGCCATGACAACCAGAGCAAAGCACACAGTGGCACTAGGTCTGTGGGAATGACAACAGAACCGCTCAAATCCCTAGTGATGGAAGGAAGCAGGAGGTCAGGAGACCCTCACCTAAAGTTCCATGCGTTGTCTCCCCCAGCAGCAAGGGATCGTGGAAAATGCTACACACACAGGAAGTGGAGCACAGCCTCCATGATGCAGCGTTCGGGAGGTCTGCCTCCACGTAGGTGGGATTGTGCAGTGAGGAAGCTATGTGTGTGTGTGTGTGTGGGGGGGTCACCCACACCTCCACCGCGGTTTGTAACAGCAAGCCTGGAAAACACATTACTCTCACCAAACTGGGCTCTGGTGGAACTGAAGGTAACTCTGTCATTATTCCATCTTCCCAGAAAAAGTTAATGTGGTACTACCCATAATGTGTGTCCTGTGCAGTAATGGCCTTGATGTGCTACAGAAGCACATGACAAGAATGTGCAGCAAAATCTTGACATTCTTAAATGCCTGGCCGTGTTCAGATCTTGCCACTGAAGATGATTAATGTCCAAGAGAAAACGACCACACAGGACTTGGCAAATGGCCACTAACTGGACGCCCTCTGTGAGCGTTTGCGCAAGAAGACCTCTTGCTTTTATCATCAGGCCGACTTAGTAAAAAGTCACTTGGAAATTTAAAATTTCATCTTTTCTTTTAAAAGTGGGACAACGCCAAAGAATTCATAAGTGGGGCATACACGAGGGAGAATTGTGGTTGGTTTTGACATTTTGACTCTACCTGAGCTCTTTAGCACGGGGTTACTGCATAAGCAGCAATGTTGCAATGTCCTGAGCTGCAGCAGCCTCGCTCATCAGTGCCTGGGCTGGGCCAGCTCATTATTATTCATGAGGACAGCAAATCTCATGAGACCCTCAGGCTGGATGTCTCTGTGCAACCAGCTCCAGCTCCTTCGGGGGTGTGGGTTCCTTTGCCATTTCTGATGTTCTAAGCCTCTCTCGACTCTTGCCTTTGTGGATTTGGGATGATTGGTTATCTGTAAGATTTATAACCCGTTGCTTTGATGTTAGACAGATGCATCATGTCAACATTCTTCCATCCCAGAAAATTCTCTTTCTCCCTTAGGATGTGAGGCCACTTTTTTCCCTCTGCTGACTGCTCGCTTTGATATAATAAAGCAGCTTCAGTTCCTTGAGTTTTTCTTGAGGGTGAATGAAGCTCTGTAAAGAATTCTCATTGTAGGTTGAGCCTTAGTAGAACACCTTCGTTTACTGAATCAGCATGCTGTGGTTTAAAAATTCACATCTGAAAACCCAGTTGTTTATGCCACATGGCAAAACCAGAACACGCTAGCTACTGCAGTGTTTTCAATATGATGATGTGTTCAAGGCTGAAACTCAGCCGAGTCATCACTCCTGGTGAAGAGGTCAGCTAATTAAAGACCGTTAGAAAATTCCACCAGACCTCAGAATAGCCTAGGCCCCTCCCTTCCCAGAAGGAAGAGTCGATGGAACAGGTAGGAACCCCTCTCCTCTGGAAGGGTGGGGTGGACTGACTGTCACCCACCTGCAGATATGAGAAGCCCCTACTATCTCATGCCCTAAAGATCAATCAGTATAAAGGGCACACTGTTCTGCCAATCATATTGTGCCTAGTTGCTGATGCTCTATTCTGCCCCTGGAAACAGTCCCCAGAGTGTTGGAACAATAAATTCCTCTTGCTTTTGCATCAATCCCTGGCTCTGAGTTGTTCACTGAGGGGGCGGGGATCCCCAGTAACTAAGGCTCATCTGAGTCTTACATTGGCCTCTCACCTGAACAAGGTAAGATGGGTCTCACTGACATTCCTTGATGGTTTCATTATATTATCTTGTTGGTATGGCAATGGACAAGCACAAAGCTCTGTGACATCGCCTAGGGACGTGCTGTCCCATGAAAGCCGTCAGAGGCACGAGGCTACTTAAATTCCAGTTCACTACACTGAAAATGCAGGTTCTCGATTACCCTGACCACTTTCCGTGTGCCGGTAGCTATGTGGGACTATTGTGCTGTACCAAGAAAGCAGAGAATCCCTTCATATGACAGCAGACATGTGTGTCCGATACTGCAGCTCTACAGTCTACGAGTTCAGAGGCATCTTTCAAGAGAGCCGCCCTGATTTCCCAGAACAGCAGGCTCCTGGGTATTAAGACATTAGAAAATTCCTGGTGCTAAAATTAGGAAAACTGGGAACAAGGCTGGGGTGCACTCTTACAGATGAAATGTTGATTATGTCAACATTTGCTGTCCCTTCATACAATGCACAGTATAGGCACGAATCATTATTAATATTAGTATACCTGTGACGGCTGTTCTTTCTTGCCTACTATATCAGGAATTAACTAAAACCCAATCTGTGAGGGATTTTCCTTAATTAAATCACTTGAAGTGGGAAGACCCACCTTTAATCTGGATCTGTTGAGGTGGGAAGACCCACTTATAATCTGGGCCATGCCTTCTGCTGGCAGCCTATCTAAGGACATGGCAGAAGGAAGCTTGCTCTGTGCCTGCCTGCCCTCATTCTCAGTGGCAAGTCCATTTCCTTCACTGGTACTAGACTCTACTTCGGGATTCCAGCATCTTCTGAAGACCAGCTGTGCCACCCAGACTCATGGGCTAGCAACTAGTGGATTCCTGGACCTTCTGTTGGTGGACAGCCATGGCTGGACTGACTGGACCACAGCCTGTGAGTCAGTCTAACAAATACCCAAATATCCATCACACACACACACACACACACACACACACACACACACACTTTCTACCCATTCTGCTCTCCCAGAGAACCCTGACTAATACAATGCCCAGTGCCCAGCATGTGGCTTTCATGGAAGACAATCTTCATCTTTATGCACATGTTGAATGGCTTGAGGCAGTTCACAGGTTATTCTGCTAGGGCAGAGGTCTATGATGAAGGCAGCTCCTCTGTGTCAGTGTTTTGGATATGGTTGAGTCTGCTGGCTAGGGGATATTGTATAGTTATTGGTGTGCCTGAAGCAGGAAGAGTTTGAGAAGCTATAGAGGCTGTAGTTTCTAATTTTTCCCCCAGATGGAAGTTTGTGGGGTCTAGGCACTCCTCCAGCAACCACAACAAAGCGGTGATGCTCACTGAGGAAGGTACATTTCAGGAGCTGCCTATGAGCTCAGTGGCAAGACAGCAGATGTGTGTTACAATCTACACCGTGTTCTGCATCACCCCGAGTCACAGCTGACAAGCTTCTCCGGAAAGCAAAGTCCTTGCACTAGGAGGCAGACTTGTGGTGAATTGTTTACCACACAATTAATTGAGTATATATCCTGGTGTCAGGGTGTACGAGCAGAATCATCAGGGTTCTTCTAATCCAAAGGTGGCTACAGAGGGCGTAGAAGGCCCAAATGCGCGAGTGTCTCTGGCCAGCACTCTACAGTGAAGGAGAGAACCTGAGTCATTTTTCCAAAGGACAAGGGCAAACAAACAAAAGCAGAGACTAATTCCTGCAAAGAATTAGCAGCATTAAAGAGCTGCATTTTTATGACTTCTCTGGGGGTCATTATTTAGTTGTTTAAAACTGTTTTTTACTTGATGTTATCTCATTTTTTTAAGTAGTTTCCCACTGACAGAATTGTTAGCAGATATATATCATTACTGCCTGAAGGGCAGTCAGAAGTAGCCGCACTGTAGTTGGGGGCATGGGTTAATGTTATCAGCTCATGGTGAGGGGTCACTTAATGGAAGAAAGAAGCGGGGGTTGCAAATGGGCAACTGAAGCCCAAGCTGCCAGGAAACAGGAAACATCTAGGGCTTCTTCAGAGAGATCAGAACTCGGGCACTGTGACAGTATTAACTATCGACTTGAACAAACCTAGAATCACCTGGGAGACGGATGGGCTCTGAGCTGCCGGTGTAGGAGAGCATCTCGTCTGTTAACGGAGGTGGGAAGACCTGCCCACTGTGGGAGGCACCATTCCCCATTCCCTGGTTGGAAACCTGGGCTATAGAAATGGAGAGAGGAACTGAACAGCAGCATGTGCTCGCTTCTCTGTTCATAATTTTGATGGTCCTTAGTCGGCGTTTAAAGGCTGTGAAGGGACACATGACCATAACAACCCTTATAAAAGATAGCACTCAATGGGGGCCGGTGTACAGTCCAGAGGTTCAGTCCATTATCCTCATGGTGGGAGGCATGGCAGCTTGCAGGCAGACATGATGCTGGAGAAGTAGCTGAGAGTTCTACATCTAGATCCATAAGCAGCTGGAAGAGAGAGATACTGGGCCTGGCTTGGGCTTTGGAAACCTCAAAGCCCATCCACAGTGGCACACTTCCTCCAACAAGGCCACACCCCCTAATCCTTCTCAAGCAGTGCCACTCCCTGAGGACTAAGCATTTAACTATGTGAGCCTATGGGGACCATTCTTATTCAGCCCACCACAGACGGGATGTTTCAAGATCCTGCTGACTTATCTTCTCCACGTTGAACTGTGAGCAAAATGAAAACCTTTAGGATTGCTTTTCTTGGGGTGTTTCATCACAGTGACAAGAAAAGAGGCTAAGGCAGGTGTCAAACAGAAACACCTTAGGGTCAATGGCTCCACCACAGGGGTATCTTGGTGACTCTATTTACCTCTCCACTGGGTGCAGCAGATATTAAAGCAGAACCTATCCCATAAGGTTATATTGTATGTGCGACGTTCTTTGAACACTACTTGACTTGTTTAAATAATTTCAAGTCTCCAGATCCAGATGAAATAATATTTATGGGACATGAAAAATTTACAAACATTTTTGTCAAATAAAGATTGATTTATCTTTATTTATTTTATATTTTATATCTTATTTATTACAGAGTGTACCTAGTGTTCATGGAGGTCAGAAGGGCATCAGACTTGCAGAAGGGCTCTGGACTTACTGCTGTGAACCAGCATGTGGGTTCTGGGAATCAAACTCATGCCCTCTGTGGAGTAATGAGTGTGCTTAACTGCCAAGCCGTCCGGCCTAGAGGAACGGGTTTTAGATAAGATGCTTTTAAGAAGAAAACCGTTGGCACTGAAGAGAAGACACGAGTGGAGATCAGCAGAGTCCTGAGAACAGAGTGGAGGAGCAAGAGACCTGTGAGGGAAGGCGCTCTGAGAAATGGACACTTCCTGCTACAGGACAAAACTGCTTCTAGATACCTTAGAAGAGCCATTTTGTTACACAGGTAATCGCCTGGCCTACCTAAACACAGTTTCGCTGGTGACAGTGCCTCACAAATTGCTCCCCTCCCATCACCTGCCACTCATGACCAGTTCTGTTAATACCAGAGGTATTAACCTGACTGCAGGATGGCATCTTCCTGACTGGGAAAAAATTTATTGTTCGCTTTTTCCTACCCTTGGCTATTACCTGCCAGATTCCTACAACCACTTTCCTCATCTGCGCTCTAGAGGGCACTAGTTCTGAAAGTCCTGGGGTTCTTGAAGTGCAAAAGCCATGGTGCCTTCTCATAGAAATCAATGGGGACCTCGGCTGTAGGCCAAATGGATTGGCAGGGAATGAACCACCTTTACTCCCTACAGGACAAAGGACAAATGCTGTGTGACAAATGCCAAAAGGATGGTGTCCCCAAGAGAAAGGAGGGGCACAAATGAGGAGCCCTAAGACTGCCCCAGAGAACTGTGCCATGCAAGTTCCCCGGGTCCAGGGAAGCTGAGCAGGACGGGGGAGCACAGCCTGGGGTCTTCACTGTGGGGAGCACGGCAGGGCCAGAGCTCAAGGTGAGGAATGGTTTCAGAGCAGAACAGAGAGAGTGGGGACAGGGGACAGGGGACAGGGGACAGGGGACAGGGAGATGGAGAGAGATCTGCACTTTGTTTTGTCTTTCTATTCGGTTAGTCACTCATCTGAAGAAACCAGCTCTAGAGAACAAAGAGGCTCCAGAAATAAACTGTAGGCTCATCCCCAGGGTCCTGAGCACATCCTCGCTCCCTGGCATCGCTCAGTCTTGGGCTGCGGCCCACTCTTCCTCAGAGCAGGAATCCCAGCTCGCTCACGGGCAGTTCAAGCCCCACCCCTTCCCTAGGTCTGTTTTGGCTGGACTCGCTGACTACCACTGTGATGCGCACTTGCAGCGTGTAACTAACTTTTCATGGACGTGCGTCCCACCTCAGGCAGGATGCTGCTCCTGAAAGCAGAGGCCACGCTGATTCTTTTCTAAGCGTTGCTGTACATCCCGGAACAGAGAGAGTTGTTACTCAGGACTCTGCTTCCGGAACTTTGCCAACACCTCAAGTTATCACATTTAACTCTTCCCAGAACGCTTGAAATAGGAACTGTAACAAGCCACTTATCGGTGAGAAAATATAAACAACTGAAGTTGATGTTACTGAAAAGGTGCTCTGACTTAGCTAAGTTATTTGAGCTCAGGTATATCCATCTATGCGGCTTATGCTAATAGCTAGCATTTGTGAAGTGGTTAAACACACAGCGTTCTGGCGCACACAAACGAGTCTCGCTTATTGCCCAACTCCCAGGATCTAGGATTCATTTTGGAAATCATGTACGTTTACAATAGAAGCATTAGTGTAAGACATTTTCCTCTAATTTGTGATAGAAATAATCAGGCGAACATCCAAAAGCACATGTACTCAGCCATGTGGCCCATTCAGAACTGAGGCAGAAGTCACGTGGGACCACGTGGCCCATTCAGAACTGAGGCAGGAGAAGTCACGTGGGACCATGCGGCATCTTGACATTTCCACCCATCCTGTTTGTTATGGGATTGAAGTATCTCCTCTGAGGCTTGCTTTACTCAGCTTGACACGAGACCCGCCTGAGAGAGGAACGGTTGTTTCATTCCAATAGCATCCAGGATCGAGCTGAATGTAAAAACATCAGATTTCCCATGAGGCGCTAGGTCTCAGTGCAAACAGAGGCCCGGGCCAAGCACTTAGATCAGTGGTCTCGGTGGTCTCCGCTGTCCCTTCCGTGAGAGTTCTCAGAGCAGCAGGAGTGTGCGGGGTTAGAATGGATTTGTCGCAGTCTTAAATTCCTTAGCCAGAGAAGCACAGAAACATCCTTGAGCCTTACAAAATAAAATACAATATAAAAAACCCCAGAAAACCAAAATTCAAATACTCAAGGACATCCATCTGGCCTTGCTCTTTCTGCAAACCGTAGTGAGAAAAAGGAAAATTACTTCTAAAATCTCTAGCTGCCCTTCCCCTCCCCCCCAAATCCCCAGGAGGTGGCAGTAAGAGGAATGTACAGTAAATAAGTAAAATAAATAATGTTTCAAAATATATTTTTAAAACATATTTTTATTTCATGTTTTTGCTACAAAATTAAAATATATAGTAAATGTTCATTTTAATCAATATTCAGTAATAATTAAAGGCAACTGTGGTACTCCAGCTGTTTCTTTTAAATACGGTCATCCAGTGATTAGAAGGTACCGGGAGTGATTAGATTTTAACCAGGAAAAGTATTTCTGTCCAGGGCTGAGCTGCGAATCGTGAGAGGCACAGTGGTGCGCGCTCTCTCTCTCTCTCTCTCTCTCTCTCTCTCTCTCTCTCTCTCTCTCTCTCTCTCTCTCTCTCTCTGTGTGTGTGTGTGTGTGTGTGTGTGTGTGTGTGTGTGTTCTATCTGTCTGTGTTTCCATCGCAGGCTTCATGGGAGGCTTCAGCGATTATTCTGCCAGACTTCTGGCTGTGCTGAGATTAAAAAGAAAAAGGAAAGAACACCAGTGTATTCTTCTAGGCCGCATGTCACAAAGAAACAAAATTGCACCAATTACCATGTTTGTATTTTGTTGAATGGTTCTATTTAAATAGATTATATTCTAAACAAGAGTATTTGTGAAATTCACAGCTCAGCGTTGACCTAGCTGTGCCCCAGGGCACCGGCTGAGAAATAAGTAATTTCAACAGCTTTCTCTCCCCAGAAAGGAGCCAGTGACTTGTATGAGGGAAGTACTGAACAGTCCAGCTCAGCTGTTTTGCAGTGAGGAGGCATCTCCTACGAGGCTCTTCCATCTGCCATGTTCCTCTCTCCCCAACATTTGGTTAGCACTTCCAGAACGCCATGCCATCTTCCCAGTGGTGAGGATAAAGCGGGGAAGTTGCTGGCTTCCTGCCAGGGATTACCTTGTTGTGGAAAGCACTAAGAAACTGCCCAAACGAACCCTCTGCCCCCTCTGCTCCTGGCACAGGCAACCTGCTTCCTGTGGCCAGGAGGGAGCAGGGAGCCACTAATACTCTCTTCTGCCACTGCTGGTTTGTATTGTTTTGTGAGTCAGGGTCTCATGTGGCCTGGGCGATCTCACAATACTACAGAGCCGAGGCTAGCCTTGAGTCCCGACCCTCCAGCCCTCACTGCCTGAGTTCTGGGATTACAGGCATGTGCCAGCATGCCCGGATATATAGCCCTTTCCCCTGGGCGTGCATGTATATTCCAGGGGCACCTGTGTACACCCGTGCATGTGTGTTCTGGAGACCAGAGATTTCCATCAGTGTCTTCCCCAATCACTCTCTACCTCATCTTTTTGAGATAGGGTCTCACACTGTGTCTAGAGTTCACTAAATCTGACTATCCTCTGCTGACTAGCAATCTCCCGTGATCTGTCCATTTCTGACCCCACCCCCCTGAGTTCGGAGGTTAAAAGCATGTGGAGACACTGCTAACTGAGGCACTGCAGATAGAAAGCAGCCCCTTGTGTGCACACCAAACACTATGCTGGCTGAACTGCTCTCTCCACCTACTGAAAACATCGTCAGTGAAAATGAAGGTGGATTTAGAGCCCTAACAGGCTGGGCAGCTTGCTATATTTAATATGAAAGGGATTCCCACTTTAATTTCTTTGTCTATGCAGCTCAAGATTCTTGGGGACCTATGAATCTCTGCTCTTGGCAGGGTCTCACCTCACAGCCTAGTTTGGCCTCTGCTCTCTCTCTTTCTCCCCCAGCCTCCTCAGTGATGAGATGACAGTTGTGTATCACCATATCTGGCTTCTCACACTGACAGAATTTCAAGGGTTACCTAAAATATTTAATATAATGTTCTTTTCTTTTGAGGTAAGGTTTTGTGTTGGCATCAAATCCGCTATGCAGCTGACCTTGGGTTTCTGATCCTCCTGTCTCTGTCTCCTAAGAACTAGGAAACAGGGATTTGTCTTCATGCTCAGTTTATGTGGTGTGGGGATTGAACTCCGGGACTGGAACGTGTTAGGCAGGCACTCTTCCAGCTAAGCCACATTGCTATGTACAATTTTTCAGCATTCTAAGTGGCTATTGAGATCACAACATGATGCACCACGGTGCCACTACATCTAGCCAGAGCCACTAAATGTTGCTTTATTGCCAGATCAGCTTCTGCAGATAATGGGGAGAGGTGCCCTAAAGAAAAGGGTGGCTGTGTACCACAGGAACAGGCAGGATTCTCAGTGGCTCTCCTCTCTCTGCACCAATTTAACAAAAACACAAGTGATGTTTCCACAGTGTCTGGCCCTTGACAGACAGAAAATCATTTAAATCCTCCTGCCAGTGGCAAGAAATAGACACTATTTTTAACTCATACAGCAGTGAAGTCAAGATGTGGAATCCAGGGAACCTGGATCACATTTCTAGAAGACTTTCCTAACTTAAAAGTGTCACACTGAGACTATGCACAAAAGCTGTTTGATGACATAAGCTTTGAGACAAAGGGGCAATATAGCTTTGGAGTAAGCTGTATAGATCTTATAGCTTCAAGATGTCTTTTCATGGATTTTATATGACAATGTCTGTGTGTGATGAAAGAATGAAAATGTCTGTCTGTCCGTCCGTCAAATGGTCTGTCTCGTATGGCCTTTCTCACTAGCATGTGGTAACATGGCTGGAGCTTGTGAATGGTGCTAAGATTAAAAAAAAAACAGGGGAAAAATCTAAATACCCCGCTACTGTGTGAAGATTATACAGATACTGCAGCAAGCAAAGCTCATGTCTTTTAAGTACATGTCTGAGAGGAGAAAATACAGACGCAGAAAACACAAGACGGGAGTTGCTACAGGGAGAGCCAGAAAGAACAGGCCACAGGGAAGAAATAAAACAGAAACAGACTTCACAGGGGTCTTTGATCATGGAATGGGGCTTGTGGTTCATTTATGCTCTGACCGCCATGTTGGAAGCAGGGAAAAGCGTTTGTCTACCGGTGTACATAGATTCCTACTGTCAAAGCATTCAATCAGGGGAAAAGGCAAAGTGAAATGGGTTTTGTTGTTGTTGTTGTTGTTTGATTCCTGTCATTAATTTTGTCTGTCAACATGAATGGCTTCTGGGGAACCCACACATACAACCAGTCTGTGTTCTTCTAGGTCTGTCTTAGGGATTGTGATGGTTTGTATATGCTCAGCCAGGGAGTGGCACTTTTAGAAGGTGTGGCCTGTTGGAGTGGGTGTGTCCTTGTTGGAGTGGGTGTGTCCTTGTTGGAGGAGGTGTGTCCTTGTTGGAGTAGGTGTGTCAATGTAGGCATGGGCTTTAATACCCTTGTCCTAGCTGCCTGGAAGTCAGTATTCTGATAGTAGTCTTCAAATGAAGATATAGAACTCTCAGCTCCTCCTGCACCATGTCTGCCTAGATGCTGCCATGTTCCTGACTTGATGATGATAATGAACTGAACCTCTGAACCTGTAAGCCAGTGCCAATTAAATGCTGTCCTTGTAAAGAGCTGACTTGGTCGTGGTGTCTGTTCACAGCAGTAAGACCCTGACTAAGACAGGAATCAACCGTGGAATCAGGAGACTGTGGAAAGCCCATTGCTCCCCACAATGCCCACAGATTCACACAGCCTGCTGAAGGTCTGAGGAGAACCAGGGACTAAGAAAGGGGACCCTCTCTCTGACTGTGTCCTTGCTGGGGCACCCCTCTCCTGTCTTCAGCCTTGGACTGAAACTGAAATTTGCTCTCGTGGTTCCTGGGTCTCTGAGACTCACCCCAGAGCTATCTGGTAACCCACTGTCCCGTGGACTGTGGGACTTTCAGACTCTGTGTCACACGGAGGATCCCAGAGTCTAGTTTATACTCTAAGCAGACATATTTAATGTCAACTTATCTCTTCTGATGTCTACTAAGTCACAAATTGAGAGTCAGAGTATTCAAATATTTACCTTAAGTTAATAGGGAGAAACTAATTGCATATTAATACATACAGCTTTTTGGATCTATTTACTTACGTGCATTAAGCTTTTGCTTGCATGCACATAAATGCACCATGCATGTACACTGGAACTGGGGTTCCACCACATGAGATCCTCTGAGAGAGAAAACTGAGTGATATGTCCAGCCCCTAACTATTTTTAATGGGAAAAGTATTCATACTTTACAAAACAATTACAATCTTTTTTGGTGCAAATTCCTTATGCTTGGGTTAACTCAAAACGAGGTCTCACCTTCTATGCCCACCCATCAGGCCAGGCTGCTTTCCGTCACTCACAGACAGTCTGGCCTCATGAACATACAACCAGGAAATGAGAGAGTATTTCCCGGTCTTTTAGACGGCTGTGTAGGTCTTCTCCTCTGAGACTACATCAGAATGTGGCGAATGTCAAGTGGTGCTTTTCTTCTCTGAACGGTGACTACGATGCGGAGTCGGAAAGCATGTCACCAAGCTCTTCGTATATACTGTGTGACATGAAGTCTGCTGGCCTGCATTAGACCTTCAGGGGCACTTGTGTCCACTCGGTTTGTTACTGATGCCCTGGTTATTGATTTAGTGGCTCTTCCCGGGACGGACACACCTCATTAAGTCAGTGTCGAGTTTGTTAACGTCCACCTAATGAGCAGAGCTCTCATAAAGAAAGTCCTCCAGAGTTTTAGGAAGACTTTGGTTCACAATTAAGATGCAGATTTTCCAAAGTTCAGTCTCATTTGGAAGCTTAATTTTATTGTTGGCTAGAAACAAACTCCTTTCCTTCCTGTAACAGGGCTTATCTAATTCGCTTTCTAATAAAATGATAGTTTGTGGCTGTTCTCTTTAGATAAAATGTTTAGATTTCAACTCCATGACTTTTTCTCAACAACGATTACACTGTGTTATGCGGAAGTGCTTAGTGAGTGCGTAAGATACTAAAAGAGAACTGTGTGCTCAGAGCTGGGAGTCAATGAATTCTCACTGTCTCATCGACAGTATGTCCACTTAGACCGCTGTTAACAGTAGGTCCACACCAGTGAACCACACCCCAGCATGCTTACCCACTTTGCTTACCCACCAAGCTTTGCACCACCAGTGCAGGTGTCAATGGAACAGGAGAATATCACTGTAGCACAGTCTGAGGGTGCAGGATGCCCAGTGACCCACAGATGCTGCCTCTCTCTATACAGGATCTACACTAACTTGTTATCTGGAACCTAGAAATACTAAACCCATCCTTAAAAAGTGCAAAGTCACGTGGAAATCTACTGTAGAAGTTTCCTAAAATATGTACATGTATAAAATGAACTTAAATGGAGTCAGACACCATATGCTAATGAGTCAAACCAAGAGTAGCAGGAATGAATTAGCATCTTTTTGATTAACTGGCCAAAGGAGTCCCGTAGACTCCTCAAACATTTCAGGCTGGGTCATGGGCCCAGGAGAAGGCCTGCTACTTGACAGGCAGCTCTGCCTGGTTTGATCCTGTGCCACGGTGAGCATACAGTTCAGCCCTCACCCGAGAGAGAAGCATCTTACATTAGACAGTAATCAATACAGAGGCCCACAACTGACAATGTGCAGACAGTGAGAGACCCTGGCCACAAGTGGGATGCCTTCATCATAGCCTCTCCTCCAGCCTGGGGATCTGTATGAGAGAGGAGGAGGAAAGCACGTTAGAGTCAGACGTGGTGGGCAACCCCAGAAAACAGCATTGTCCAGACACAACAGGGCTGAGGCAGGTATGAACTCACGGAGACTGACAGCAAGCGCAGTACGACCTGCACAGGTTCAAACCAGGCAGAATCCTAGCACCGAGAAGGGTAAGTAAAATAAATCCCACCCCTGAGCATGAAGCCACGTGCAGTTGATATGTGCTGAAAATGAAAAAGAAAAAATCAGTTTTCTCCAATGGAGTTCCCCTGGAGATATCTACCTGAATCCAAGGCAAGCCTGGCACAAAGCCACAAAGCAGACTTATGCTTTTTGTTGTTTAAGTTTGGTGGAGAGAAAAGGAGAAAGGTGAGGGAGGGATGGAGGGAGGGAGGGAGGGAAGGAAGGAGGAGGGAAGGAGAGGGAGGGGGAAAGGGAGGGAGAGAATGAAGTTGGCTGGAATAGGGGAGGAACTGTTGGAAGATTAAGAATATGCACTTGTATGGAAAAGTTAAAAAATAAATAAATTCTAGTGGCACCTGATTTGCATACTTTCTTTTTCTTTTTTTTAATTGAATATTTCATTTTTTTTACATTTCACATATTGTCCCCTTTCCTGGTTTCCCTTCCCCCTGCTTCTATGAGGGTGTTCTCCCATGCACTCCTACCTTACCGCCTTGGAATTTTCCCTACACTGAGGCATCAAGCTTCCACAGGACCAAGGGCCTCCCCTCCCATTGATGCCAGATAAGGCCATCCTCTGCTACATACACAGCTGGAGTCATGGGTCCCTCCATGTGTACTCTTTGGTTAGTAGTTTAGTTCCTGGGAGCTCTGGGGGGTTCTGGTTGGTTCTTCCTATGGGGTTGCAAACCCCTTCATCTCCTGCAGTCCTTCCCCTAACTCCTCCATTGGGGTCCCTGTGCTCAGTCTGACGGGTGACTGTAAGCATCAGCATCTGTATTGGTCAGGCTCTGGCAGAGCCTTGGGCACTTTCTTTTTTTTTTTTTTTTTTTCTGAGACAGGGTTTCTCTGTGTAGCCCTGGCTGCCCTGGAACTCACTCTGTAGACCAGGATGGCCTTGAACTCAGAAATCCTCCTGCCTCTGCCTTCCAAGTGCTGGGATTAAAGGCGTGCGCCACCACTGCCTGGCTGGGCACTTTCTTGAGTCTCAAATAAAAGTGAAAATTGCCAGCCAGGTGTGGTGGCATACACCTGGAATCCCAGCACTATCTTTCCCCAAAAATTATCCTTTCATATTAAGCAGAGAAAAGTATATAAGTGTCTCATCAAGAGCTCGAATATGCCCTTCTTCGCAGACAGTCAAAGGGCACCATTTCTTAAATAGGTAGTAATTCTAGCACTTGAAAACTTACTTTTATTTACTTATTATTATTACTTATTTTTATTTTCTGGGTATGGGGGTTTTGCCTGTATGTATGTATATACACCTGGTGCTCTTGAAGAACAGAAGAGTGTTGTATTCCATGGAACTGGAATTATATATGGAAGTAAGCCAACATGTGGTACTGGGAATCAAACCCAGGTCCACTGCAAGAGCAATACTTGTTGATTTCTGAGCTGTCTCTCCAGCCTCTATCCCAGTACTTGGGAAGTAAAAGCAGGAGACTCAAGAGTTTAAGGCCAACCTTGGCTACATACTGAGTTCAAGACCAGCCTGGAAGATAGGAAACTGTCAAAAAGTAAACGAGCCAGCACCTAAATAAATGTTCATCATCCTTAGTCATCAGGGAAATGCAAATCAAAACAACCCTGAGATTCCACCTCCCACCAGTCAGAACGGTTAAGATAAAAAACCCAGGTGACAGCAGATGCTGGTGAGGATGTCGAGAAAGAGGAACACTCCTCCATTGTTGGTGGGATTGCAAGCTGGTAAAACCACTCTGGAAATCAGTCTGGCGGTTCCTCAGAAAAATTGGACATTTTACTACCAGAGGACCCAGCTATACCACTCCTGGGTATATACCCAGAAGATGCTCCAACATGTAATAAGGACACATGCTCCACTATGTTCATCACAGCCATACTTATAATAGCCAGAAGCTGGAAACAACCCAGATGTCCCTCAAGAGAGGAATGGATACAGAAATTGTGGTACATTTACACAATGGAATACTACTCAGCTATTAAAAAACAATGACTTCATGAAATTCGCAGCAAATGGATGGAACTTGAAATATTATCCTGAGTGAGGTAACACAGTCACAAAAGAACACACACGGCGTTTACTCACTGATAAGTGGATATTAGCCCAAAAGTTCAGAATACCCAAGATTCAATTCACAGACCTTATGAAGCCTAAGAAGAAGGAAGAACAAAGTGTGGATGCTTCGGTGCTTCTTAGAAGGGGGAACAAAATACTCACAGGAGGAAAGATGGAGACAAAGTGTGGAGTAGAGACTGAAGGAAAGGCCATCCAGAGACTGCCCCACTGGGGGATCCATCCCATATACAGTCACCAAACCCAGACACTGTTGTGGATGCCGGGAAGTGCTTGCTGACAGGAGCCTGATATAGCTGTCTCCTGAGAGGCTCTGCCAGAGCCTGACAGATACAGACGTGGACGTTCGCAGCCAACCATTGGCCTGAGTGTGGGATCCCGGATGGAGAAGTTGGAGAAGGAACTGAAGGAGCTGAGGGGGTTTGCAGCCCCATGGAGGGAGCAACAGTGTCAACAGGCCAGACTCCCCTCACCCCCCCCCCGGAGCTCCCGGGGACCACCAACCAAAGAGTACACATAGAGGGACCCATAGCCTGGCCGCATATGTGGCAGAGGATGGCCTTGTTGTACATCAGTGGGAGGAGTGGCCCTTGGGCCTGAGGGAGAGAAGATGGGAGTTGGCGGGGAGGGGAGGGGAGCACCTTCATAGAGGCAGGGGGAGGGGAGATGGGATAGGGGGTTTCTGAAGGGAAGACCCGGAAAGGGGAAAACATTTGAAATGTAAATAAAGATAAAATAAATAAATAAAAGTAGATGAGCCAACAAAAACGAGGCAAAATACTTTCAAAATACCTGTGCATTGATTGATATTGAACTCGTCTTGAAGCTATTTGGAGTGGCCATCTTTAAAAAGCTAGACATTCAGGTGCATTCTCATACTTTCTCAGATTCCCAGCTTCCCCTGCGGGACTGCCCGCTGAATCTATGAGCAGGTCTTCTGCTGGAAGGCGCGCATGCGCACTCGCTCACCAGCCGGCAGCCCTGAGAGTGCTTCAGACCCAGGCTAGACCACCGATCAGTGCTTAACCAACTCACAGACTGCAGTTCCCCAAATCAGGGAGCCATGCACCCAGTCTTATCCAGGGCACCCTTACAACATGACCATCTGCAGGAGCACAGACAGACATACTCCTGTTCTTACCACAGAGACAGACTCTGCTGGATCTCCTGAGTCGTACTCTGAGGTGACTGACTGTTATGGCAGTGTCCCTAGCAGTCATGCACCCTTTGATATTGGTGGTTATAGCGAATTACCCTTTCATATTAGATAGGAAAAAGTGTACACGTGTCTCACAGCGCCTGCAGTTTACCCTGAGCTAGCCCGTACCCTCTTCACAGTCAGTCAAGGGGTGCGGCTTGGTAACCTCATAAACAAACTGGCCCCCCCTCCAGAGAACTGGGGAGCAAGGCTCCCTCCCCGCAGGTGATATCCCAGGGAGCACAGGCAGAGAGAGTTCTTTGCCTCCGGTAACCCCTCCCCCAAACTACGGGGAGAACATGGCCCTCAGGACCATGTGAAAAGTCGGTGGTGAATGACTCTTGGTGACTGTTGTTGCTGCTGTAACAAACACCTGACAAGGTACACATTAACAGATGAAGGGATTGGTTTTGGCTCACAGTTTTAGAGTGGAGTCGGTCACAGTGGGGAGGATGTGCCAGCAGGACATGAGGCAGTCTGTCACAGCGTTCAGTCAGGAAGCCGTGAGATAAATGCTGGGACTCAGATCTTTCTCCTTTTGATTCAGCCCAGGACCCAGCCAATAGGATGACCCCATCTGGATGTAGGGTGGGTCTTCTGTCCTCAGGGAAACCTCTCTGGAGGCACCCTCGCAGACCAGCCTGAGTTCCATCCCAGGAGCGTCTAAGCTCTGACAGGATGAAGTGAAGTTCCACCTTCACAAGGGCGCGGCTCTGAAGCTAACTGCAAACACACTCCCGCTTCTATGATCTTTACAGTCGCAAGCCTGGGTCTTCTATGCTTTATTCTCCCACGTGTGTATCGTTACCTTACCACGGGAGCCTGCTCTCTGCTGTGCGTAACGTGATTTCTATTCCACACCAGGCTCACCTGCATTTAACACAGCGTATGCACATTCTTGCTTGCTTTACGTTGTCTGCCTCTTTCTATCTGAATGTAAGCTCTGGTCAGCACGGACCTGGCTATGCTCTGCCGTGTCTCAGAGCCTGGAAAGTTCCTGGCTCAGATTTGTTAAATGAAGGAAAATGGATGGCAGAGAGGCTCAGAAGCTGAAAGGAACGGGGGCGGGGGTGTCCATCTAGATGTGGGAACCTTTTTACACACCAGCCAACCAAGTGAGGGCCTACTTGCTTTCTAGGGCTCAAGTAAGATGTCATCTCTCAAGGAAGCCTTGTTAAGACCGCCAGGATTAGGTGAGTTGCCTCTTGTTTGGGTCCCTATAGCTGTGCTCCCCACTAAGGTGTGCTCTGCACACTCTACCTTCTATTAATGGCTGGCCATCGCAGCTGAGTGTTAGCTCTGGTGTATGCCTGAATTATCTAATGCATCGTGCTGCAGGTAATGTCCATGAGCTCTTGCTGACTGTGTGACTGAATGGATGAAGCTTTCATAGAGGGGTGGAGACTGGGGACAGAGACAGGGGGTAAAGGAGCGTGTGCTTTGACCAGGGGCGGTGCTGCAACAGCCTGTGGTCTTCCAAAGCCAGGACGAGTGTGGGAACGTGATGAAGCAAGTGATAAAAGTTAGTCAGAGATAATCTAGGCAAAAGTGTAAAGCCTAGGCCAGGCTGTGGCAATGGGATAGTGAGGGGGGACAGATGTGTCTGAAGGCCTGAGTGGTTGATGGACATTAGAAACAGCCCTCAGTGTTGCATTATTTAAGCCTGAGAAAATAGAGAAGGGTGGTGCTCTCTCCCTAGTCCTCAACTCAGATCTGAAACTCTTAAGAAAATAACGTTTGGCAAATTATTCTAACCAATGAGAACAGAAGAAATTATAGAATAGAAATATCACCATTTTGCAAAACTAAAGTGGCTCTGTGTGTTGGTTTATTTGTGGCTCAAATAGATGACTTAGGTGATGGTTATAAGCGGCTGAGTGTGTCAGGTGATGGACTGATACGGAAATGATCACATGTAAAGTACTCTTGTAAAACAAACACACAA
Organism: Tokudaia muenninki; assembly: GCA_036184385.1. NCBI lineage: Eukaryota > Metazoa > Chordata > Mammalia > Rodentia > Muridae > Tokudaia > Tokudaia muenninki. The sequence goes on from BTHS01000004.1 coordinate 162,101,710, forward strand.
ACACCCTCAGGGCCGGAGAGGCAGTGTAGTAGGTAAAAGTGGTTTCAGTACATCCCCAAGGACCAAGGACTGGGGTTTGATCCCTGGAGCCCATGGTGAAAAGAGAACGGATTCCCAAAAGTTCCCTAAGCCATGTGCCAAGTGCTAACTTGCATGCAAAGGTGCACACACAGCTGGAGGTGCAGGTGCACACATGGGTGCAGGTGCAGGTGTACCTACAGGTGCAGGCGCAGGGGCATGCACACGCACACACCACACCTTACACAGATACAAACATGCTCTCTAGTAATGACTAAGGAAAGAGATCAGACCTGAATCTGACTGATTCCAACAGAGGCGGGGGGCTGAGAAGCATGATAAACCCTCTCTCAGAAATGGGAGGCATCTGGGCTCATGATGTGAATCCCACCTGAGTATTTTATTCAAGTTTCAAGACAAACGACAAAGACGAGCCTATATATTCAGACAGACACTGGAAGCACGGTAGAGGGATCAGCCAAACCTGCTGGAATCCTGACTGAAGAGGAGAAGGGCCACAGGGGCGCCATAGTGTGACACTGCCGTTCCGGCTCTGCACTGACTCTATTCTTGGGAAAACAGTCTCTAAAACAAGAAATGCGTCTGTGGCTTGCGTGTCTCGGGACTTACGTATCTGCGGATCAAGCAACGGCAGAGTGGGAGCCCTGGTAAAAGCGCCCATGCGGACCCTGTGCGGAAGCTTCTCTGACACTTCTCCCCAGGCGATACAGTGTAGCGAGCCTGGTAGTTACATTGGCTTAGGATGATCAGAAAGAGGCCTGAGAGGAGGATGCACCGGTTTTCTGTTGCATTTAGCAGAAATGGCTGGAACATCTGTGGAGTTTGGTGTCTGCGGAGGCCCCAGGGCCTGTCCTCGTGGGTGCTGAAGATGGCTGCCTGGACAGGCGACTGAGATGGTTTTAGGGAATCTCTCCAAACAGTCCGGGGTGGGGGTGGGGGAAGATGCAGATGGAGCTGGAGGTGAATCAAGATTATCTGTTGTTCCAGTGAAGGTCATAATAGCTTTATTCCTACTGCTTAGCTGTACTTGGAAATCCCAATACTAAACCTTTGGAGGAAGCTATCTCTGTCTCTTATATTTCATTTCCCTTGAGTTTTTTTTTCCTGGAAAACTAGAGCATGATTTATGTGAACAAAGAACCGTTTAAATCCCTCTTTGGAACAGGCCAAAATAATAATGAGATCCACAGACATTCAATCTTCTCTACCGTCATCAGTTATTTCAAAAGCAGAGCATTTCTCACTTCAGCTGATGTGGAATATTTATATAACAGACCCTTGGTTAGAAAGCTTGCTCTATGTGGAGAAGTATAACACTCACCTTCGAAGACAAAGCACAGATGGTTTGAAATCAAGGAAACATTCCAGTAATTTGACATTTAGTAGGACTGAAATATATGATTCCAATCTGCTAAACATTTGTCACTATATAAGCAACAATAACAGCAACAACAACAACAAAAAAACCCTGATTTTTTTTTCCTTGTGCAATCAGACAAGACTGAACCTTTCTGTAGACTAGGATTAACCCCTCACCCCTTTTGACCTTACCTGGTGAGGCTTCGCAATGGCACAGCCTCTCTCCTGCCAATCACACTGACAGCATCATCTTGAGGTGGGAAATGAGTGATTGATGTGCCTTGTCTCAGGGGCTGAGAGGTGGCTCAGAGGTTAAGAGCACTGACTGCTCTTGCAGAGGACTCAGGCTTGGTTCTCAGCACCCACATGTCAGCTCATAACCATCTGTAACTGCAGTTCCACGGGGGATCTTGTGCCCCTTTCTAGCCTCTGCAGACACCAGACATGCATGTGGTATACACACACACACACACACACACACACACATATATAGACAAAACACTCAAACACATAAAATGTGAAGAAGAAGGAGGAGGAGGAAGAGGAGGAGGAGGAGGAGGAGGAGGAGGAGGAGGAGAAGAAGAAGAAGAAGAAGAAGAAGAAGAAGAAGAAGAAGAAGAAGAAGAAGAAGAAGAAGAAAAGTGCTTGAGTTGAGCATGATGATGTAATAAGTCTGGGTCCCCAGCTCTGGGGAAGCTCCAACAAGGTACATGGGGCTTGCTGGCCAGACAGTCTAGTTCCAACAGCATCTCCAGGTTCACCGAAAGACCGTATCTCAAAAAAAAAAAAAATAAGGTATAAGGAGCCAACAAGACAGCACAGTGTTTAAAAGCACTGGCTGTACCACAGAGGACCCCCAGTTCCTAGTTCTCAGAGCCCACACAGTGGCTCAAAACCATCTCTAACTCCAGATTCCAGGGATCTGATGTCCTTTTCTGGCCTCAAAGAAAATCAAGCACCCATGTGGTGCACACACACACACACACACACACACACAGTCACATACATACATACTCACACACACATACACACACTCACAGACATATATACATACACACATACACTCACACTTACACATCCACACATACACTCACATTCACATACACATACATACTCACATACACTCACACAGTTACACACACACTCACATTCACATATACACATACTCACAAACTCATACACACACTCATACACACACAGACACATGTATACACACACCTACCCTCACACACAGAGACATATTAGCACACACAGAAACTCATCCTCACCATGCACATAAAAGAATAAAACACTCCTAAAGAATGGACACATTGCAACCACTGAACTTAAACTTCACATGATTCCTCATTTCTTGAGGCAGAAAAAGAAAGTCGGTGCGTAAGGACTAAGGACAGAAGACGTGACAGAGGTGGGATGTCACCATCAGCTGATTCCCTAGACACTTCTGACAAAACTGGCTACCATGTCAAAACGAAGGGAGAAACTGACCTGGTTTTCTTCGCATGTAGGACCGTCATTGATTCAGAGCCCCATCTAGGTTCCTTGAAGACCTCTACCATGCTCTATGCTGGACAAGACAGGGCCAGTTGCGCCTCTGCACTTGTACAGTTGTGCGCATGCTCGGGGATCCGACCCAGGGAGCCACGGCTAGCTGAGCGGCTCAGGTATACTACGTAACCTCTGTGTGTTTTAGGACCTATTTAGACTTGAGGAAATGGGGCATCTTCTCCCCTGATTCACAAATCAATATGCTGTAGCATTCAGGAATGGCATTCGTACCATGTTGACCGCGTTAGCCTGGGGCTAAAACCACTTGCCTCAGAAGCAGTTGGGGCTCTGGGAAACACAGAAAGCTCATTGTTCGGTTCTCCGCCTATTGATCCTTTCCTCCAAGATAGTGGAATTCTCACCGGGAAGAAGTGTGTTTCCCAACATCCCTTGCTGCCGGGAACAGCCACTGACTGGCATTCTAGCCAATGAGAACCATCTAGAAATCTTGTGTGGGGGAGTGGCTTTAGGACTTCCTCCTCCGTCTCCACCTTGCTTCCTGGAACGTAGATGGATGGAATATGTAAAGCTATAACACCCCACCAGCTCACGAGGCCCTGTGTGAAGCAGGGCAGAAGGCTGATGAGCGGGTGTCCTATGCCTGGACAACTCTGGAGATCTTTCTTGGCCGCGCCATTTCTGCAGCTCAGGTCCTGATTTATTTGAATTGCCTGGCTTTTGCTTTGATTTCTCTCCCCGTTATGGTTATTAGGGCTTTTAAGCCCTTCGCAGATCCTCCAGAGACAAATCTAGATGAAAAACAAAAACTCAATTTACAAATATCTGTATATGCAAGCTAAAAAAAATACAGAAGCTAAACAAAGCACCGGTGGCTCACACTCCTGGAAGGGTCCTAAGAACCAGGACAAGGCCGCGATCGTCACTACTGAGTAGAGGGCAAACAGTCCACGGACATTCGGGGACCAAAGTGACAGGGCAAGTGAGGAGAGAAGCCTGGCGGATGTGACTCGCAGATTTGCAATGAGGAAAATCAAAAAAAAAAGTGCGCATGCGCGGAGCATTGAGGATGTGCCAATGAGTCCCGGCAGCCGAGTACTGAGGTCAGCAATGTGCGCATGTGCAGAGCCTTGAGGGCCAGCCGATAAATCCCGGCAGCCAAGTATTGAGGTCAGCAACCCTTAACAGGTCCGAGCCAGGACACCAACAGACTCAGTCCAAATGAATCAGGGAAACATCCCTTTCACACTGAGAATTGTTCATTTAATGTCAACTGGTTTTGGATGTATGTGTTTTAGCAGTCACAAGTGAAGGTGGTCACGCTGATTTATGCTGTAAGAAGCCATTAACTGTCTTCTTTCATAACAGCCGTGTAAATCCAACGTAACTGCTGCCAGAATCCCTTCAGTAAGGCTGGCCTAAGACGGAGGGTTGGACGGTCACTGGCGAGCTTTGTGCCTGCTCTCTGTCACAGCCAGGACGCATCAAGATTCTCGTAAGATTCTCGTCTCAGCTTTGTGACCGACCCAGCTAGCTTCTCAGTGATTTTTAAGCAGCTCTTAGACTATGCAACACTTTTTCCATACACAGCTGCTTTCTGGCTGTCTTTTGAAGCTAGAAGGAGCCGTTGACATTGCTCAACATTCATGCAGCGGTCCCTGGGTCAGGAAGACGCCAAGTTGAAAGTAGCCAAGGCTGATTTTTCACTTACAAAATCTTAAAGGACAACTCTCTGATTGCAGACTATATAACTTAACGTGGCACCAGAAGTTCTTCATGGAAGATAAAAACTCCCACCTTTAATGTATCCATTTCTCATTCTGTTTTTCTCCTAGAAAAACAGAGCCAAGGCTGGCCTTGAACTCTGATCTCCCTTGCTTTGCTTGCTGAGTGCTGGAACCATGTGTATGTGCAGCCCTTTAAGGCCCCCCTTTTTCTTCCTGTCTTCTCTGCTTTCTCCTTCCCTTTCTTCTCATCAATCCCTCTCCTCCTTCTCCCTTCCCTCTCCCTCCTCCCCTCCCTCCCCCTCCCCATCCCTCTCCGCCTCTTCTTCCCCCTCCCTCCTCCTTCCTTACTTCCCTTTCCTCTTTCTCTTCTTTTTCCTCCCTCTTTTGATACTTTCTCTCTTCACTTACTTTTGTAGTAATAAGGGTTATATCATGCTGGGCAAGTACTCAGCCGGGCTAGGACTCATCATAGCCCCAGCCATCCCAAGCCTTTCAAAAGTTAAACAGTTTCATTTCTTTCAACTTTTACCTATTTAATATTTTTGAAATGAAATGTTCATACTGGTGATTCAGGTTTTTGGATCCTTTCCAGTTTCTCAAGACTTCTCTGAAGCGACGATGATCCAAATTGAATTAATGGCTCTGAAAGGAACCTAACTAATACCAAATATGAAGGAAAGGCCATTTCCACATCAGCTACTCTTATAGAGGTGGCATCTTTGTCACCTCTAGTGCATGCATGCACATGTCTACTCACAGGTGCACAACCACCACATCGTCGCTGATGGAGAGAACTTTCTCCTATTACATTTGACTGCACTAGCGGTGACCTCTGACCCACGCCTGTGCTCACGTCTGCCTGCACTGAGGACTGTGGGTATGTTGTAACAAGAGGGTTGTTAGCTGCAGCTATGCTTTAGTGTGGGGACATGCCTAAGGAAAGACAGCGCACAGAACGGGCTTCTGCTAGTCTGACAAGTACAATGAAGGCAAAGTGATGACTGCTGGTTTACCATGCCACACAGCATGCCACACATGCCACACAGCATGCCACACATGCCACACAGCATGCCACACATGCCACACAGCATGCCACACAACATGCCACATGCCACACAGCATGCCACACATGCCACACAGCGTGCCACACATGTATACCTAATGCTACACAGCGTGCCACACAACATGCCACATGCCACACATCATGCCACACATGCCACACAGCGTGCCACACATGTCACACAGCATGCCACACAACATGCCACATGCCACACAGCATGCCACACATGCCACACAGCGTGCCACACATGTCACACAGCATGCCACACAACATGCCACATGCCACACAGCGTGCCATACATGTCACACAGCATGCCACACATGATGCCACATATGCCACACATGTCACATAGCATGCCACACATGTATACCTAATGCCACACAGCGTGCCACACAACATGCCACATGCCACACAGCATGCCACACAACATGCCACATGCCACACAACATGCCACATGCCACACAGTGTGCCACACATGTCACACAGCATGCCACACATGATGCCACATATGCCACACATGTCACACAGCATGCCACACATGCCACACAGCATGCCACACAGTGTGCCACACAGCATGTCACACATGCCACACAGCGTGCCACACACGTCACACAGCATGCCACACAACATGCCACATGCCACACAGCGTGCCACACATGTCACACAGCATGCCACACATGATGCCACATATGCCACACATGTCACACAGCATGCCACACATGCCACACAGCATGCCACATGTCACACAGCATGCCACACAGTGTGCCACACGTCACACAGCATGCCACACAGTGTGCCACACGTCACACAGCATGCCACACATGCCACACAGCATGCCACAGATGTCACACAGTGTGCCACGCATGTCACACAGCATGCCACACATGTCACACAGCGTGCCACACATGCCACACAACGTGCCACACATGTCACACAGCGTACCACACATGTCACACAGCATGCCACACATGCCACACAGCGTGCCACACAGGTATACCTAATGCCACACAGTGTGCTACACATGCCACACAGCATGCCACATATGCCGCACAGCGTGCCACACAGCATGCCACACATCCCACACTACACTCTCCTATACCTGGTAACAGACATACACGTGACTGTTATCTAAATCCACTTTGCAGATGAGAAATAACATGAATGACATGGAGGTCATTGTAAGTCACTTTCTAGAACTGGCCATGACTATGGGATGCCTGTCCATCTCCTGGACTTGTGCTCATTGGCTTCCCATATGGGTAGGTTAATCAAAGGAGGATTAAGGTAAACTCAACTTAGGAAATGGGCAGAAGCCACAGTAGCTGCGAACACTTAAGCAGCATTCATATGAGGCTAGTGTTCGAGGATGCTGTTCATGGATGATGGCATCTTGTCATGTTGACGTGAGACTGGAGGTGTGTTATGGTTGTGTGCTTTGAGGTAACCTGGGGTTCAGGCAAGAGTGAGGGATTCATGCCATATTAAAGGAAACGGAGAATAGAAGTTTAGAATGCTAATGTTTAAAAAGCCGTGGCCGAATGTGGTGGTTTGAATATGCTTGGCCCATAGGAAGTGGCACTGTTAGGAGGTGTGGCCTTGATGGAAGAGGTGTGTCACTGTGGGGGTGGGCTTTGAGGTCCTGTGTTCAGGTTCTACCCAGTGCAGAAGAGGCCTCCTCTTGGCTGCCTGCAGAAGCCAGCCTCCTTCTGGATGCCTTTGGATCAAGATGCAGAACTCTTGCTTCCTCCAGCATCGGGTCTGCCTGGATGCTGCCATGCTTCCTGCCATGATGACAATGGACTGAACCTCTGACCCTGTAAACCAGCTCCAGCTAAATGTTTGCCTTTATAAGAATTGCCTTGGTCATGGTGTCTGTTCACAGCAATGAAGCCCAAACTAAGACACTAACCATCTTGGCTTCACACATACATACAGAACACACTCGAGGGCCGACTGTATAAATGTTCCTCAGATGATCTGGCATGGGAACACCATGTAGGGAGAGAATTACCCTGTGGGGAAGAATGTTAATGGCTCCCTTCACCAAAGCACACATGCTCAGTTAAATTCGAATGTCAGATAGGCCAGAGGTAATTTTTCAACATCAGTATGCAAAAGATGTTGCCCATATTCTCATATTGAAACATAGTTAAGACTGGAGAAGATGTTCACAAATCTGGTGACTCAAGTTCAACTCCTTTGACCCATGTGATTGAAGGAGAGAACTGACTTCTTTAAGTTGTCCTTTGACCTGCACATACACACACACACACACACACACACACAGAGAGAGAGAGACAGAGAGAGAGAGACAGAGACAGAGAGAGAGACAGAGATACAGAGACAGAGACAGAATACAGACATAAGTAAATGTAAAAAATCAATAAAACACTAACAACCACTTGTTTTAGTAGGGATTCCTGTATTTCATCTGACGCTCTTCGTGAGTGGAATCCAGGCTGACCCCAGATGCGTGGCTGCTGCTGTTCCTTTGTCTGAAACAATTTTAAACACAGCCAGATTTCTTCCAATACATTGGTTTGTTGAGCTGTTCTACTAAGTTTCTTGGTTATAAATTTTAAAGGAAAGAACGGGGAGAACGGTTTCCATTTTAAAACCGTGTTTGTAATTTGGAGATACTAGGGTGGAGATGACGCTGGAAAACTGGCCAGAGGGCTCAACTGAAAGGAGTGACCCTACCTGAGAATTCCTCCTTTCCGGCTTGACGCTGCCACTTGCTGTGCATGAATCCCGGGATACCTGGAGTACCAACAAGAGAAACCTCACTGAGGGGCTCCCGGACTGAAACACCCTGCAGCCTGCCAGGGGGAAGCCTCTACCCCAGGGGACAGCATGAGCATAGAACACAGAGCCTCCACAGACCAGGGTGGACCGGGAGGGCCAAGTGTCTGTGCATCCAGTCATCGCCGGAAGTGCGGCACTGGAGAGCAGAGCAGTACGCACGATTCCCGCCCGAACAGGTGAGACTCGGGGCTGAGGACGCAGCTCAGTCAGCAGAGCGTTTGCCTGGCATTAAAAAGACACAGATCTGAACCCCAAAACTATGGTCTATGTGTGGTGCCACTCACCATAATCCCAGAATTCAAGAGGGGGATTAGGTGTTCAAGGTCATCCTCAACTGTTTAAGAGGTGTAGCCTATGACGTATGAAATCCTGCCTAAAAGTGAGTAAGGTAAAGTAAATAGGATTCTGTCACTTAGTGTCAGAGACAAATTGTCCAGGGTTCAATAACATAAATCCCTGTCAAACCACAAGCATCTTAATTGAATAAAAGTGATGATCAACTAAAACCGACCTCCCATGCACTGGTATCGAAATTCTGTGTGAGTTTAAATAGACTCAGTCCGCATGCCTCAACAACTGAACGCATATTTTCTTGACACAGATAACAAGGAACTTCTGCAAAGACAGACAGTTCTCTTCAGGAAGGTACTGGAGGGTGCCTGAGATGTCATCAGTCTCTGGAGTATCAGTAAACGGCCGCAGTGAGGTGATTCGGATCACCCCATTGGGTGTAAACAATGGGATATGAGAGGTCATGCTTGAGCAGACATCCAAGCATCTGGCCTGGGATTTTTATTTTCAGAGTCCTAGTGGGAAGAATGGAGGATAACTTGGAAGCCAGGAGAATCTCAGTCATTTGATTCTTGGTAGCCTTCAGGCTACTGCCAAGAGTCATCAAGGAGAGCAGTGGGCAGCGGTCTCTAGAGTCAACAACAGCACTGGGCCTCCCAAACATTCCGCAGCAGATCTGAAGCGTCACAGACACACGGATGACTCCATAAACAAGGCTGTATGCTGAGACATATGAGGTAAAGGGATTGTGGAAGTCAAAGGCAACCCAGGTATCGTCTAAGATGACATGGGTTGAGCTGAGTGGAACAGCAGTCCGCGGTGGAGACTTGTCTCTCAGTGACACACGGTACTTGCACAGCCACAAAGAAGTCGATGATTTTAGTAGGCATTACACATTCGCTACGTGTGACACAATGAGAAACATGCATTTGCATGCGTGCTTACAGCTGTCCTTGGGGTAGCACTACCATGCTGTTACATACGAAGAAATGGAAGTTCAGAGAGGTTGAGTAACTTGTGAGAGCTCACACAGCTATGCCATCCCCGGTGATGTTTTAGAGGGTTTTTTGGAAGCAGAGCGTGGCAGAAGGAAGTGAGTCACTGTTGGAGGTGGGCGGGGGAGGGAGGTGTCCTGAGGGTTGTAACTCAGCCTTGCTTCCTGCTCACCCTCTCTGCTCCCTGCTCTGGTAAGTTGTGACCTCTCGGCCTATGTCCCCATTGCTACAGTGGAGAACACTCCACCACCACACCACGACCACTGAGGCAGGCTACACCCCTCAAACTTAGAACCAGAGCGAACCACTCCTCCCTTCAACTGCTGCTCCTTGGCAGGTATCTGCCACTTGCTTAGGAAATTTCAAGTCGGTTATCTTCGCATTCCATGCCTGCCTCATCTCAGAGAGACAGGCCACTTCAGCTGTTATGTCCTCCTGACAGCCAACATTCAGGTGTCATTGGCCAGGTCACTCACGCTTTCCTTCATGAAACCTCTCTGTTGGGGTCGGTCTGATGCTGCTGTGTATGCAAATGCTAAACACTGGCTCTCAAGATTAGTTTGCTCGAAATTAGAAGATCCTTCCATACACTAAGTGATGCTCTGTAAGTCTTTCTCCCCAAGTTAATTTTGGTCTCTAAAAGGCTATGACTGGGCAGTAGAGAGAGAAAGGCAGGACTTGAAGATTGAGTGACGGGTCTCAGGAGAGGGAGCAGAGAAGTGAGGGAAGGAGACAGGGGGAGGAGGCAGTCTTGAGAGGAGATGGACCATGTGCACGTGACCCAGGAGGAACAGCGAGTAACAAGGGACACGTGGCTGGAATATAAGTTACCCCCAAACTCAAAACTTGTCCAGCCTAGGCTTACAACTTGTAAATAAATACCAGGACTGTAAGTCTTTCATACAAGCTAGAGAGAATATATTAATTCTACTATAAATTGGCCCATAACTTACACCAATTGGAATCCAAGCTTACAGCCTGACAAGGCCTAGGTGAAAGGTGTTAAAAAGTCAGCATAGTTGGACAAGAGGCCTGGTCTCTTTAAAAAAAAGAACAAAAGCAGACCGAAGCCCTAGAGAGAGCTAGGCCTGAAGCGGTGCAGAAGCCCGGTGGGCTGGAGATTCCTGGTCAGGGCGGGCAGGAGGCTGAGCGGGTAGGGTAGCCTTCTGGACTGAGCTGAGGGGGGAATCGGGCTGCCATAGACACCTGCTGGCCTGAGGAGCCTGCGGAGACCCGGAAGTTCAAAAGTAACATTGCTTCTGAGCTGCAGTGAGACTAAGGGCCCCAAACCTCCGAACCGGTGAGGTACTAAGTTTAAAATTGGTAAATTGACATCCCGAGTCAGAGATTAAAGGGAAAAATACTTTCCATGTTAAAGAAATGAAAACTATCACGGCAGCAGAAGGCGCCCGGATCTTGTATGGTTTTGCTTTCGCTGTTGTCATGGAGCTAGTGACAGCGTGTTCAGTAGGATCACGGTTTCTGTGGCCTCGCTAAGGAAGTGCAGATGAAACAGACTTGGGTAAAGATGGAACTGAGACATGGAATGCTGAATTACAAGAGGTAAAAACAGAGGAAGAATAAAGGTTCTTCCCTACAGAACAAAGGAAGCTGATGGCAGCTGGAAGGCAGAGCTCTCTGGCCGTGAGATGTTTGTTAGCTCTTACTGCTGTGGGCTCACCACGGGCTCACCATGGGCTCACCGACACAGTGTGGCAGCGCCTGACTTCCAAGGACTGATAGACAAGGCTGTGACACTGCAGCACGAGATAGCACAGCTGGCCCCAAACTTAGGATTCTCTTGTTTCCTTGCTTGTTTTATGTTTGAATGCTTTTGTTTTTCCCTAATAGCGGGGGAACGGGAAGGGTATTTTTATTGGTTGACTTTACTAAAACATAGGAGACTTTTAAAGATCTTAAGTAAATTCAGAATGTCACTACTGTAGATAACATAAAGCCACTTGCAAACATCCAAAATTGACACATTTTTTCCATAAAAGTACTATGTAGGTTTTTGCTTAACAATAAATCATATATCCTTAGTAATCTAAAAGATAAATACAAATTGATCTCAAATTTATCTAAAGAAAAAGAGGGATAAAGATATATTTATCTCCATAATGTGTATTTATAATTTCACTTTGAAAGATAATGTTTTTTTCTACTGGCAAAAAGAATTTTGCCCTAGGAAAGATATTTTCTAGTAGTCAATATAAGGATCCAGAGTTAGGGTTGGGGCAGGTTTGTCTTCCATCTAATTTATTAGAAATAAGATTTGACCAGGGAAGACACCCTGAAGACCTTCGCTACAGACAGACAGATGGAGACTGACAAGATCAACGAGACAGGTTAATATAGATGCTGATCTATCCATATGAGAAAAGCTCTGAGACCAACTGAGACATGAATATAATATATATATATATATATATATATATATATATATATATATATATATATATATATATATATATATTCAATAAATCTTGTTGGAGACAAAGTCTTCAGGACTTACCATGCCATTCTTTTAAATGGCATATATATTAATCTATATTACAGTTTTGTTACACAATCCAAACTAACTTATAAAGACAGACAGATGCTTTTCATCTGCTCAAACAAGAACAAAGAATCATCTTTAATTGATCTATGTACTCTGCACATTAAATATATTATTGGTACAAAGCTGTATATTACTTTTGAGAGCTTACATGCTCTCAGAAAATGACAACCAAGCATCTCTAACAGGATTCACCACCACCCACCCCACCCCCCCCCCAGTATGCTGGGATGCCTGGACCTGCCTCAGACTGCCTCAGTGTTGTTTCCTTGAGAGACTTGCTTCCAGAATGGTTTCAGGGAGGGCTGCTGATCCCAGGGGATCTCAGTGTGTTCAGCCTTGCAGATTGATCCGGTAAGGACTTTAATTAAGCCTTGAACTTTCCCATCCCACAGAGACTGGACAACAAATGAAACAACTAGTTCTCCCAGGACTGGGTGGTCCCATCTCTGGGCTGGTGGTCTTGGGTTCTATAAGAGAGCAGGCTGAGCAAGCCAGGCAAAACAAGCCAGTAAGAAATATTCCCCCATGGCCTCTGCATCAGCTCCTGCTTCCTGACCTACTTGAGTTCCAGTCCTGACTTCCTTTGGTGATCTACAGCAATGTGGAAGTGTAAGCTGAATAAACCCTTTCCTCCCCAACTTGCTTCTTGGTCATGATGTTTGTGCAGGAAAAGAAACCCTGACTTAAGACAACTGCCAAGCTCTGCTAAGACAGGGTAACAAAGTCCTTCGTAATTCCTGCCTCACAAATACATCAGATATACTGGGCAAGAAGGCTGAAGATAAATGCTCCAATGCAATTTTGGGACTGTCCAGTCAGCCTGTGAATTCTAGAGTTTTGGAAGTTGCTTGCCTGCACTTCTGACACATTCAGGTAATATTTTTTTTTCCTTTTCAAGTCTCTGATGGGGTTCAAGACTAGATAATCATAGTCTCACAAATTTAAATTAAAAGGATGTAAAAAATGTGGTTTGTGATCTAAGGAGATGTTTATGGTTGGTAATTATGGCTATGAAATTTAAGAGGATTTTAATACTTAAGATAGTAATAAAAAGCAGAGAACTCTAAACTTATCCAGATAGGATGTATGATAGAACACTTTATCCAAAGTTGCCAAATACAGACAGACTGGAATTTATTAATGTAACTCTTACCTAATAATTTTCTTAATTGTTCCATATATGTCCCTACTATATATTGTTTTTTATTAGATGAGAAATAAAGGAGAAATGTTGGAGTTGGTCTGATGCTGTAGGTATGCAATTGCTAAATCGTGGCCTCCAAGATCTGGCTGCTTGCTTGATGAGGAGGACTTATGTACACTAAGTCATGCTATGTAAACCTTGCTCTCCAAATTAATTGGTCAATAAAGGCTGGAGCCTATGATTGGGCTTTGGAAAGAGAAAGGCGGGACCATAGACTCAACTGAGGGGGTCTCAGGAGAGACAGCGGAAAAGAAGAGAAAAAAGGAGATGAGGGGAGGAGGCAACCATGAGAAGAGATGGATCCCGAGCACATGGCCAGGAGAAGCAGCAGGTAACAAGGGACATGCGGTTGGGGTGTAAGTTAGAATAGCTCAAAAACATGTCCAATCTGGGCACACAACTTGTAAATAAATACCAGGATTGTAAGTCGTTTATACAGGTTAGAGAGAATATATAATTCCTATTACACTCCTCTTCCAGCATCTTCCACCCACTCTCAGCAGATTCCCTTTGCCTGCTGCTTTCTCCGGACTTCAGTCAGAAGAGAAATGCTGAGCTCCTGCCTCCTGCCTTCTGGTTGGCTCCTAGCTGAACCACCCAGGGCGCCCCGCCCTCTCAGCCATCCCTCACGTGGTGTTTATGAACCGACCTCCACCTTGCCCAGGGGCCACCTCCAGGACCTTTTCAGCTTTATCTTCTCTTTTCTATGGTCAGATTCATGAGTGCCCAGTTCTGCTCCTTTCTCCCACTGGCCCCAAAAGGTGAACCTGCCTTCTTCCTCATACTTCCACACCCCACTTCTCATTGCCCCTAAAACTCGAGGCAACGGGCTTTTGATGGCTTGTGCCATTGAAGTGCTTTCTGAGGTCAGCACTGGTGGCAGGCTGCTGAGTTTAGTACTTAGTTGAGTTGGACTTGATGGGCTGCCATCTTCTTCCGTATTCTTTCCTTTGCTGGCATGCACAGCATGTGCCATTGTCTTCTGACTCCTGTATCACTGCTCTTCCTTGACCTCTTTTGGTGACTTCCTCCTTACCTGTCTCATCCATCTCGGTCTCAGTCCTTTACTGTTTCCTGCTTTCCTTTAGGACTCTCAACCTGGGGTCCCCTGGTTGCAAGAATCTTTTCTCTGGGATTGTTGCCCAAATTGCTCCTGTCTCATCTCTCCTGAATTCCAAACTCCAGTATCTAATTGCTTCTGCTCCATTCCTTTCACATTTGGACTTAATGTGTCCCAAACTATAGTTCTTATCTGCCTTTCATATCAGTCAGTCCTGGAGAAAAACAGTTGGCATGCTTGCTGGGTAATGTGAGGATAGTTTAAACCGGAGTAGCCACAAGATTATAACTACAATTATAAGGGATCACAAAGCAGAGGGTGGGGCCCCAAGAATAGTAAGGATGGCTACTGTCCATGAACTCTGAAGGTTGAAGAACAAAAGGGGATGTAGTTGTTAAAGGAGAGAGGGAAAGAGGGAATGGGAGACAGACAGACAGCAGCCACAGGCAGGAGCTGTGACCCACAGGGGACACATGTTCAAACTACATTTCCTTCCTTTGCGTCTCTCACCAGTGCTCCCACACTGGCTGAACACACACCAGAAAGCCAGAGAACTAGACAGGAATAGTAGGACTGGAGAAGCAGGAGACTAGCAAACTGTGGGGGGTGGGGGAGGTTCTAGAGACTAACACAGAAAAGGCCACCACAGAAGAAAGACCTGAAGCTCTTATCTTCCGACAGAGTGTCCATGCTAGGGAAAGCCTGAGTATTTGAGTTTGAAGAGGCTGGGGCTGTGTTGGTGACTATCCTTCACCTCAGCTCCATTTCCCCTTTGTCCTCTTGGAGCCCAGACACAGTGAGGCCTGGCTGACCTCCAAGCAATCTCTGAACCTACCACTCCCTTAATGTATTATTTCCTTTCCTATGAGTATCCAAGCATCTCTGCTCAATTCATTGTAAAGAGATAAAAGGGTCTCGAAACTCTAGCACTAGCTGGTGGCTAGCAGAGTGGTGCACTTATTGGCTGTCCACGGTTCTCTGGGCTACACTGTTTTAGGCTGGGTGTTTGTTCATGGCCTCTTTTCCATATAACATCTAGTTATTGATCTCAGTCAATTCAGGACCAATTGCTCAGTGGTAATAGTTTTCAGCAGCATAAATTGTTTTATGGCCAAATCCCATCAACGCTTGGTTCACTGAAGCTAATTCTCAAGGTCAGTTCTAGACAGTTCTACCCAGCTGTCTGCTTTGTGTTTCTCTCACTAAGGGTGACTAGCGTGCAGTTGTTCCTATATTCCCAAAGTCTCTCAATATCCACTAACTACTTTTCAGTGCAAGTGTGTTTGAGAGTGGCCCTAAACGTGAAGTTCTTTGTGTGGCTGCAAATAGGCCAATTCCTTGGGGAAGGGATGTGGTGGCTCTATGGGGTGCTTATCCCTCTGTAACAGAGCTTCATTGGAAGCTGACCCTGCCCCCCCTTCCTTGAGCTTCCTGTCTCCCTCGAATACATGCTGCTGAAGAGAAGCCTTCTTTGGATCTCTGATAACTAACCCCAGGGGGCTGTAGCCCACTGTGACTTTTCCCTGAAGATCTATGTCTCATCCTGTCAAGACATTCCATTCCAATGTTCCCATCCACATCCTATGGAAATGAAATGAAGGGCTGACATGCAAAGACAATTATGTTATGGAAACCATATTTATTCTGTAAGTACAAAGCCAGAGACATGTCCAGAGCCTCAAAGTTTTGTTCTTTCGGGGGGGGGGTGATAATTCAAAGCTTTGGTTTTATCGCTTCTCCCAGTCTTTTCCCTCATCTTTTATTGTTGCCTCCCCTCCTGGTCTTTTCCCATCCTTCCCATCTGTCTTTGCCTAGAATTCACAGGAGCTGGCTTATCTTCAAAGAACATGCAGATGCTGCCCTAGGAGACTGATGACTTCACAAAGAGGAGGGACTCTGAAGACAAAGTGTTGCCCATCCCCAACCCTCACCTCACTGCAAACCTCTCTGGTCCCCTCAAGGGGACCTCTGCACCCTTGAGCTCCTGCAGATGGCAGTTTAAATCTCCATTTTTAAAAGTGACTCTTGAATAAACCCCTTTCCTTCCATGAATCCCTCCTGTACCTAACATTCCAGATTCCTTCTGGCTTTTGGTAAAGCAGGGAATGGTACAGGCCTTGGATTCTGCCACCACCTCGGGGTGCATCTTCATACCCAGAGCACTAGTGCAAGGATGATGTCACTGCTGAGTGACAGCCCCACTTCAGAGGCATTGACATCAGTGAGTGGGTGCACAGGTGGCCTGAGTCTTCTCAGCACATCACCCAACACCGTGAACCAAAGAGTGACACCCTGAGGGAGGTCCCACTCCACATGGTATAATGCTTATAAGCCATGGTATATGACTTTCATTCCATGGTGGGAGGCAAAGAGGTCCCCTCTGCACCCACACTCCTCTGAAACAGAGTCACCCATGGGTAGCTGGGGGACAGGCTTACATCTGCCTCTACTGAGAGGAACATTCTCCAACTCAGAAGTATGGGGTTCTTCTGTCCTGTGGTGTCACTTCCACCTCATGAGCTGAGGGACTAGGAAGTCATGTGTCATGGCTCAGTACTACAGTCTCTTGCAGCTTTTACCAAGTTTTAATGGGATTTTCTTGAAGAACCTGTCTCTATTTGTGCCATTCATTTCGAGACATCTCCAAAGAATTGAACTGGTGGGGATTTAGGCATAACTTTTAACAGAGTCCCTGGAGAGTGAATATACTTCCAAATTTGGACACAGACTGGGTCCCTTTTCTTTGTGGACCATGTGAACAATGCACCAGCCTCAGCTCCACGGTGAAGGGAGGGACAGTCTGTATTTGGCCAAAAATAGGAGTAGCAAGGAGAAGTTCACAGATCACTTTCTGCATCTTCACCGTGAAGGAGTTATAGACAGGAAATCAAGCGAATGTGGGGGCAGGGCAGGTGAATAAAAAGGAGATATGTTTGTAATGTTTGCCTCACGGGTCGGAGCCTTTGAGGAAATCGGTCACCACACTCCTTTTCCTGGTTCTTTCTATTGCCATCTACTACCACGGCTCTGCATGGGTGTCAACAGCATGTGGATTGTTGATGGTTGTTACAGCTGTGTGACTTAGCACGGGGATGAATTATAATGGCTGAAGGTTGTGTGGTATCACAGAGGCACAACTCTCAGCCTCCGCTAGTACTGCCTGGCTCAGCTGAGAGGAATGCCTGGCTGGGCCTAAGAAGAACCTTCCCGAAGGCCCCAAAGACCATGTCCTGCTTTCTCCCTGCAACCGTTGAGACCTCATTCCACGTCTTTCTTTTTCTTGATTGCCTTTATGTCCCCAAACATTACCGTCAAGTTCCTACTTCTATCCCTTCTGCCCAGAGCACTCTTCCTCTATGTATCTCCAAGGCTAACTTTATAGCTTCACTCAAGTAATTACTCAAATACCACCCTACAGAGCCCAGTAAACACAGCACTTGGAAGGAAGAGGCAGGAAGTTAAGGAGTTCAAGGTTAGTGTTAGTTATACAGTGGGCTCACTGCCAAGTCTGGGTAAGAGGAGAGACTCTGCCTCAAAACAAAAACCAACAAAAATCACATACTATCTTCCTTAAAATTCAACCCTAAGTACCACAGTTAACATTACAACTCGCCCCGACCCGTGCAGCATCCCTAAGACAACTACTTTTAACAATAAATAGCATGCATCACCTTTAAACATGTTAAAATTTTGATAAGTTAAGTTTAGTGTAATTTTATAATTGGCTGTGCCCTTCAGAAGCCAAGGTTTTCGTCCCAATCACTCCAAACAGGGTCCATTTGTAGGAAGAGCCAAATAAACATTTGTTGAATGAATGCTAATTGGATACAATTGCAGAGGCAGAAACTGATCTGGAAACTATGCCTTGAATCAAAACCCTATGTTGCTATTAGGTAAGATAACAGGTCCTGTTTATACAAGAGCCTGGACTGAAGCAAGTTTTTTAACAAATACGTGTCAAATCCCCTAAGTACTTAGTGTCATTTTAAGAGTGTTTAGAAAGCTTCAGATGTCTAAGTTCATTGACTGACATTATCTGAGAACACATCATCATATTTAAGAACAGAAGAGGAACCTCTTCTGGGAGCTTTTTATCCATCTCACAAAACGGGAGCATGGAACCTCTCTCATGGCTGTGAACAAACACCTGACAGGAAACAACTTCACTTGAAGGAAGGGGTTTATCCTGGCTCAGGGTTTAGGGAGACAGAGTCCACCATAGCAGGGGGAAGCAGCAGCTACTGTGCAGGGGCAACCGGAGCTGACAGTGAGGTTTCCTCAAGCATCTGCGGAACAGGAAAAGGTGGGGGAGACTTGGTAGGTGGGCTGAGTTATATATGACTCGTAAGCCTCCCCCACCCCCGCAAGTGGCTCACATTCTTCAAGGTAGGCCATACCTTCTAAGGGTTCTACAACCTTCCAAAACACGCTACTACCCGGAGACCAAGTGTTTAAATACCCGGGGACACTTTACATTCAAGCCACAGCAGGACACTATAAAGTGATTGATCAGACCACAAGCTGTCTGACTTGGTGGTGTTTGAATTTGTTCCACGGAGTTTCTGCTCTAAGCGTTGAGTGTCACGTCATCAGTGGGGCTCTGAGCCTGTGAGGAGTGCAGTCTGGACAGTGGGTACGAGGGACAGCCCTCAGCTAGCTTCAGATCTCACGGCAACCAGCATGAGAAAATCCCTGCTCGGCCTGAGAATGGAAAGGGATGTTGGCTGCCTTTTACTATATTCAGCTTGGACTCACCTGGAGGTTTGTTTAAATAAAACTGGTGAGCTGAAACCCAATTGTTTGATTTTTTTTTCTTTGTTGCTGTTCTTGGGGCAAAATGTAATATCATTTCTAGGTCAAGTTTCTTTTAAAAGGTGAATATGACCATCTGTCTTCCAGCTCAGTTCTCTTCTTACTGCTTCCCAGATAACTATGGTTTCTATCTCTGCAAAGATGCCAGGCAGTGGCTGCTACCACGCAACGACCTCTGGCTACTTTAAAAATGAGTGCCAAGGAGCTTGATATTGGTTTTTATTTGCTCAGCCTAGGGAGTGGCGCTCTTAGAGGGTGTGACCCTGTTGGAGTAGGTGTGGCCCTGTGGCTTTAAGACCCTCATCCTGGCTGCCCAGAAGTCTGTAGTCTGCTAGCAGCCTTCAGATGAACATGTAGAACTCTCAGCATCCTCTTGCCTGGATGCTGTCATGTTCCCGCCTTGATGATAATGGACTGAACCTCTGAACCTGTAAGCCAGCCCCAATTAAATGTTGTCCTTATAAGAGTTGCCTTGAGCCGGGCAGTGGTGGCACATGCCTTTAATCCCAGCACTTGGGAGGCAGAGGCCAGCCTGGTCTACAGAGTGAGTTCCAGGACAGCCAGGGCTACACAGAGAAACCCTGTCTCGAAAAACCAAAAATAAAAAAAAAGTTGCCTTGGTCATGGTGTCTGTTCACAGTAGTCAAACCCTAACTAAGACAGAGCTCATACTACCGAAGGCTCCCTTCCAGTCTCTCTTTCTTCCCTTTCAGCCACACACATCTTGAGCCTCTGCCTAAAGCCTCTGAACCCATATTTCTCCAGGGGATAATTCAACCCTTGGCCACCATTAATTCCTCTGTCCTGGAGAATTCTGCCTTGTAGTCACAGTGCAGAGTGCAATGATCGCTCCTCACATCCCTCAAGCAGAAGTTCCAAGCTCTGCAGCCCACAGGTTTTAGGCCCAGAACTATGTCTCTTCTATGTGTGACCAGGAGGGATTTTCTGAAAATCTTGATGGGCCCCTAAGATTTTACTCAACTGATCCAGGATGTAGATTTGGATTGATATATTTTATAATTTCCTTTCTTGATTTTAATGTGCTCAGAAACAGGAGACTTTTCTCTGAAAGAAAGAAAGAAAGAAAGAAAGAAAGAAAGAAAGAAAGAAAGAAAGAAAGAAAGAAAGAAAGGACAAAGAAAATGAAGCCTTTCTGTGTTCTGGAGAAAAGCAATGATGGAGATTCCTTACATATGCCATAATTATGTTTTAGTCTGACTTGATTCAGCAAGTTTCATCCTGTGGCTATTAACACGTATCTGCAGCCTGACAGCCACTGCACAATGCTAATCATGTGCTGGCAAATCTGCCCTCATGCAGCTCTGTTTGAACTTCAAAAAATAAGGAAGGTATTGTACAAAAAAAAAAATCACACATTTGAGGAGTGAGTGACCACCACACCTGTTGGATTGGCACCTACAGGAAGAGTCACTTCTTAACAGTCTACTTCCTGGGTACAGGGTGCAATGAGAAAGATATCTGATACATGTATGTTGGGTCTTTGAGCAATATCAAGCTAAGATCCTATTGAGGGTGACTGGCTAAGACGTTGAATTAGCTAATAATTTTCTGTGATAATGAATATACATGAAGCAGTGATTCATTTGCACGTAGGTATGGACCACATCAGTAAGATGTTTGTTTCTTCTGGCCACTTGGATCTGTGTTGCCTTTACAAAGGGATGGGGTAGCATCCCACTTATGAAAAAAGGGTCTCTTCTGTGTGTAGTATCTGAGATGACTGGTCCTCTAGGAAGTGGAGGGCAGGAAGCAGGAGCCTGCAAGAGTCTGCTCCAAGCACACACAAGCGTCAATCACTCACACCTCAGCCTAAGCATCTCCTCAGCAAGGGGTGGCTTCTTCTGATCTTCCACACTGAAGTCACCAGCCAGTTACTTTACCTCAGAATTATCCTGATTACCCCCGCACCAGGCATACGTGCTTCCTCTCTTGCATTTCTCTGCGTACAGCACGCAAAATCCCTAAATTAGGATGACGTGACATCAGTTTTCAGTATTATAATGGTAAGAAAGTGATCCAAGTACATCATTACATGTGTTCTGAGTTTTTAAAGGCCAATAATATGTAGAACAGTTCTCTCTCACGTTGACGGACGATGCTGGCAAGTCACATCTCCGTGTCAGCCAAACTGATTCTCCCCAGAATGTATGCTGCTAGGCTGGCCTGCTCTTTGGCCAGAAAATAAATGTCCCCCAACTGTAGCACTCAAAGCCAGGTCGTACGTCATCTCAAGAAAGGTAAGGCAACGGGAACTGCAAGCCGGTGGTCATCACATCCACGGTCGGGAGCAGAGGGAAATGAATATCTACATGTTATTGTTCAGCTTCTCCACACTTAAAACGGCCCACGGTGGGCTGGATCTTTCCACAACAATTAAGGCCAGGGACACAATGCTCCACAGACCAAGCTAATCTAGGGACTTTCTTCCTAGCAATTTCTAAGTAATGTCAGCTGGCAACAGGAACTAAAGTTTGCGAGCCCTTTGCATCGTTTAAGGCTCCTCAACATTTTACTCTGTCCCCTGTAGGAAAAGGCTTTCAGCCTCCTGTGCAATTCATTTCCCACCTCTGTCATCCCCTCCCCCACAAAAGTCCGTTTATCTTTCCAATAACAACTCTCAAAATGAGATTTTTTTCCTTTTACTGAAAAAAATTTTTTTCCCTCACATAATATATTCAGATAACAGTTTCCTCTCCCTCTCCTCCTCCTGGTTCCTCCTCCCTACATTTCCCAACCAGACCCACACCCTTCTCTTCCTTTCAATGGAAAACGAACAGGCTTCTACGGGATAATAATAAAACAAAAATCATCACATGAGGATAGGACAAAATGAACCAACAGGAGAAAAAGAGCCCGAGAGAAGGCACAATGATCAGAGCTACTCGTTCCAACACTCGGGAGTCTCATAAAGACACTGAACCGGAAGCCGTACTGTGTACGCGGAGGACCTGGTGCAGGCTTTGGTTGTGTTGACTTGGAGACCTCGTTTCCTTGATGCCCTCCATCCCACAGGCTCCTACACTCTTTCTGCCTCCTCTTCTGAGAACTTTGAGGGTGACAGCCTCCTTAGGGCTGAGTGTCTAAGCTCTCTCACTTCATACCCTGTGTCTTAGTTAGGGTTTCACTGCTGTGAACAGACGCCATGACCAAGGCAAGTTTTATAAAAGACAGCATTTAATTGGGGCTGGCTTACAGGTTCAGAGGTTCAGTTCATTGCCATCAAGGCAGATGCATGGCAGCATCCAGACAGGCAAGGTGCAGGAGGAGCTGAGGGGTCTACCTCTTTATCCAAAGGAAGCCTGGAGTAGACTGGACATGCTCAGGCATCTAGGAGAAAGATCCCCAAGCCCATCCCCACAGTGACACAGTTCCTCCAACAAGGCCACACCTAGTCCAACATGGCCACATCTCCAAATAGTGCCACTCCCTGGGCCGAGCATATTCAATCCATCATACACTGTGTCTAGCTGTGGGTCTTTGCTTCGGTTTAGGTTGGCTGCAGAAAGCTTCTCTGAGGACGGCTGAGCGAGGCACTGGTGTGTGAGCACAGCAGTGGAGTCACTGTGTTGATATATATATATATATATATATATATATATATATATATATATATTTTAAATAGCAGTATTTGGTTTTACACTAGGCTGTCTGGTCTCAGGTTCTAAGTCACCCTAGCAGTATCAGGTATGGGAGTGGGCTCCATCTTGTGGAGTTAGATCAGATATTGGTTAGCTAGCCTCACAAGCTTTATACAGTCCCTGTTCCAGCATGATCTTGCAGGCAGGACACGACTGAAGAAGGTCAAAGGGTTTGTGGCTGTTTCGGCATTTCTGTTTTTCCTTTTGGGCAGCACGCAGAGTGCATTCCTGTACCAAAGATGCTAGAATTCAGGGGTGGAGGGTCTGGGTAGAAACCAGCTCTGCCACTTCATGCTCATTGAGTTGAGCAGGTGCTGTCTTCAGCAACGAGGTCTTCCCATCAGTCTGTGGAGAGCAACCCATAGTCTCTGCAATAGCCTGAGTTGTTTGAAGATTTCCATGGGACTCTCTTGGTCAACAGCTCTATTAGATGTAACCCAATCCTGCATTGGAAGCTTCTTTTGTGACAAGAGATGGCCAGTTGGGACTCTTGTCTCACCGTTACTTGGTGATTTCATTTGTACTGCCTACAGATGTGTTTATATTTTAGGAAGCATCTAGTGTATTAGGTCTGTAGCATCCCTCAATTGGCCCTGAATGTTAGAGGTCTCTCCCCATATTCCCTCATCTCCCTGTCCCCTCTCCACTTGACCCTCCCATTCCACCTCCCCTACCTGCCAATAACTATCTGGTCTATTTCCCTTTCCTAATGAGATCTATCTGGCCTGCCTAGACCTTTGATTTATACCTAATCTCTGTGGTTCTGTGGATCACAGCTTAGTTATCATCGACTTAACAGCAAATATCCACATATAAGCAAATAATACCAAATATTTGTCTTTCTGGGACTGGGATACCTCAGGATATTTTTTTTCTAGTTCTATCCATATACCCTCAAATTTCACAATTTCATTTTTAACCCCCAGTAATATTCCATTATGAAAATGTACCACATTTTCTTTAGCAAGTCCTCTGTTAAGAGACAAAGGTAGATAACAAAGAAAAGGGCAGTTTCTTGGCCACTTCTGGATGTTATAAATAAAGCATTAGTGGACATGGTTCAGCAAGTATCTTTGTGATAGGATAAGGTGTCCTTTGGGTATATGCTCAAGAGTGGTACAGCTGGATCTTGGGGTGAATAACTTCGTATTTTCCTACAGAATCACCACACAGTTTCTTGACTGTACAAGTTTGCACTCCCACCAGCAGTGGATGAGTGCTCCCCTTGCTCCACATCCTCGCCAGCATCAGCTGTCACTTGTGTTATTGATCTTAGCCATTCCGACAGATTAAAAAATAAAATCTCAAAGCAGATTTGATTTGCATTTCCCTGACCACTAAGGATTGTGAACATTTCTTTGTTTCTCAAGCCATTTGTTTTCTCTTGAATATCCTGTGTTTCGACCTGTACCACATTTTAAAAAATTGTGTTATTTGCTTTCTTGATACTACTCAGGGTTGAGAATGAATGAAAATCTTATCCCATTCTATGGAATGCTGCTTTGTTCAAATGATGATGTCCTTTTCCATGCAGAAGTTTTTCAGTTTCATGAGGTCCCATTTATTATTTATTGATCTTAGTGCCTGTGCTAACAGTGTTCTGTTTGTGACACATTTTCCTGTGCCGATGAGTTCAAGACTATTCATGCTCTTTCCTATCAGGTTCAGTGTGTCTGGTTTCATGCTGAGGTCTCTGGTCCACTTGCGACTGAGTTTTACGCATGGTCATAAATAGGGAACTCTTTGTATTATTCTACACCCAGCCATCAAGTTTGGCAAGCAGCTATTTATTAAAGATGCTGTCTTTTCTCCAGGGTGTATTTCTGCCTTCTTTATCAAACCTCAGGCATCAATAGGTGTGTAGAATTTTGTCTGGATCTTCAATGTGATTCCATTGATGAACACATCTGTTTTTGTGCAATACCATCCTGTTTTTACTACAACTCTGTAATACAACTTGAAATCCAGGACAGTGCTATCTCCTACAGTTATTTTATTATTCAAAATTGTTTTAGCAATCCTGGGTGGAGTGTGTATGTGTGTGTGTGTGTGTGTGTGTGTGTCTGTGTTTGTGTTTCCATGAGGCTAAAAACTGTATTTTCAAAATCTGTGGAGAACTTGTTGGAATTTTGATGCAGATCATATCAAATCTCCAGATTGCTTTAAATCGATGGTCATTTTCACTATGTCAATCCTACCCAATCCATGTGCATGGTAGGTCTTTCCCTCTTCATTTTTTTTTCTTCGACTACTTGATGTTTTTATCATTCAAATGTCTCACTTGCTTGGTTAGACTTATCCCAAGAAATTTGAAGCTATTGTGAAAAGTGCTATTTCCCTGATTTCTTCCTCAGTCGTTTGTCATCTGTATATAAGAGAGAACTACTGATTTTTGTGAATTGATTTTGTACCCAGCTACTTTGCTGCAAGTTTATCAGCTATAGATGTTCCACAGTGGAATGTTTAGGGCTGCTCATGTTGCTACCATATCATCTGCAAATAGCAATGCTTTGGTTTCTTCCTTTATACCCCCTTGATATCATTCAGTTGTCTTATTGCTCTAGCTAAGACTTCAAGTATTATACTGAATAGGGACGGAGAGAATGGGCAACCTGTCTTGTTCCTGAGTTTAGTAGAACTGCCTTGAGTCTTTCTCTGTTTAAGTTGATGCTGGCTGTAAGCTTGCTGTGAACTGCCTTTATTACATTGGGATAAGACCCTTGCATCCCTGACCTCTTCAGCGCATTCATTATAAAGGGGTACTGAATTTTGTCAAAGGCCTTTCCTGCATCTGATGATGAAAAGATCACGTGGCTTTTGAATTTCACCCCAGTTTCTTAAAGAAACAACAGTGGGGATCTTGGAGAAAGGGTCTCTTGTAGCCTAAATTGGCCTCAAACTCTCCAAGTAGCAGGGGCTGACCTTAAATCCTGATCTTCCTGCCTTCCATCTCCGAAGTGCTGGAATTACAGGCATGCACTAACACACCAGACCTATTAACCCTTCCTACATTCTCCTCCCTGGACACCGGAGCATGCAGTTATGGGTGCTGTACTTGAAGGAGCTGATGGGTGGTCACATGACTCCTGCACTTGAGAGATGAAGCAGGGAGATCAGAAATTCACAATCATTGTGAAAGAACATGTGAAGAAGGATTCTTCTCTAGCAACACGCCTGTATTGGGCCACCTTCCATTGTGTAGTTGAGCTCCATTTGTCGGGACTCTACAGAGAGAAACGCACCATGAAACTTCCGGTGGTGTGCCTTGGCTTCTCGCTGCTTCCGCCGACTTGGGCTGATTGGCAGAGTGATGTCAGCTGAGACGGATGCACATGCCAAGGCAAGAAAGACACAAGGTGAGACAAGACCCGAGGAGGACACGTGATGTTTGGAGGGAGTATAAATAGAACTCTATGGACAGTGACAGAGGTTGAGGTTGGCTTGCTTATATAGCTAACTGCTTCTTGGTCGTGAGTCTTCGCTGATCCTTACTTTTCTGAGAGGCACAGGCGAGAACTTTTCCAGGTGTTCCCATTGGCCCCGGTCCCTCTACTGACTCGTGCTGAGGCTGAGGCCTGGCTGTCTCTGCTAGGTAGTGCCATAGCTACTGATTGTGTTTGCTATCCCGACTCTATTAAACTGGGCTGCTGGTGTATCTGGGAAGTGTTTACAAGTGGATTGAGCTGCCTAGGCAACACAGAAGGGAGCTGCTCCAAAGAACCATTTCTAAACAGGTCCACTTCCCCTGTATCCTTTCTTCTCCACTACCTCTGGTGGGTGGTGGGCTAGAAGGGAGGTTAAAGCATTTAAGAACCATCTTTAAAAATAGGCTTTGAAAAAAATTGAAGTTACAATTGTCCTCCTGTGTACTTCTCTCCCTCATTCTCTCATAACCGAGACAAGTGCTGTGTGACCTTCCCTGGGATAGGACTTCTATTCACTCTAGATAGTGAGGACAATAATGAACCAAAGAAACAATCGCATCCAGGTCTGGCTTGGTGAAGCACAGTCAACTTATCTGGATTACAGACAAGAGCGTGAGTCACTCAATGGCGGCTGTGGCACTGGGAAGCCCAAAAGATCAGAGTCAGTGACAACTCATAGAAGCTGCATCTCTGGAGCTCCCTGCCCAACCTGTGGGCAGCTCTGCTGAAGGGTCCTCTCAGCAGGGCTGGTGAGGCTTCTGAGTTTCTTGTTACTTTTGTGAGCCTGGTGTGTTGTATTCCTTTCCTTCAGGATGGTATGTTTCAATGGGGGAGGAAACAGCAACAACGCAACAAGTCAGACTGACTCAGCTGATATCTGTGCTATTGACAAAGGCATGGTATTGCTAAAGGACTTTACCACTGACAGTGAGAGGAGACGAGTAGCTAGGCAAGAGTTCTATAAGATAAACATTTATACGGACGGCTGTAGGAGACCAGGGAAGATGAGTTATGGGAGTAAAGAGGATACTTTCTTAGCTCAAGTAATATAACTGAAGGCAGTCATATTATCTGTGTGCATCACTGATGGTGGGCAGCCTGGTGGGCTGTTCAGGCTTTGCTTTGATTGACATCTTCGTCTCCTCCATCTGCCACCCCCACCTCCCATGGTATAGAACTGCCTACATTCTGACTGACCTGTAGAAAGATACTCTAAGAAATAGTAAAGAATCTTATATGGGATCTGCCATCAGCTACAGGCATACTCTCAGTCCAGACTTCTGGGGCAGCCCCAGCTGGGACTCAACCCTCCTGAAACTCTGGAAACAAGGTGCTAGGCTTAGCCATTTCACCTTTTGTTTTTCTTTCTTTCTTTCTTTCTTTCTTTCTTTCTTTCTTTCTTTCCTTGAACTTTTGTTTTTTGCTTTGTTTGGCTGTGAGACAAGGTCTTGCTATATTATTATACAGCCCAGGCTGGCTTCAAACTCCAAGTGATCCTTCTGTCTCCAGAGAGCTGGCGTTATAGTTAGGTACCATGATGAGAGCCTGACTAGTAAGTGGGTACACGGGAGGAGTTGTCTGATTACAGAAATAAAACGAGGTGGTGGTTATCACACTAAGAAGCTTACTGACAAGGCCTATGGGTATCACATTACAAGGCTTGCTCATGAGGCCCAGCAAATATTCACTGAGCCGTCCTGTGCAAGGCACTAGAGGCAGGCACAGTGGCACCAAGGCACGATCCCGCTTGGAAGGGCAGGTGACTATGTACAAGTGAGAGACAGACACTGGACCGCAGCCCCTGGGCAGGCACCACACTTGGAAGAATGCTGGGCTCGAGTAAGCCCAGTAAAGGTCATTACTATGGAGTTTGAAAGACCGCCAATACACAAGGCACTCGGGTTATTTTTATATGCAGCTCAAAGCCAACCAAGCGAAATCCGAATCGAGTCATAACCAAATTGATTCAAACCTCATGGTTAAGGTTCTGGATTGTAATTAAATTAGGATCCAACCACTCTAGAACTGTCATTTCTCAGTACCTTTGAAAGCAAAACTTGGGCTATTTATAATAAGTGCAAAGTAATGGTGTATGCGAGGACTGTCCTAGACACACAGGCTCCATATTAAGGGATGGGCTTGAGAGGTAGTTAAATGAGGCTTGAAGATGTTACTAAGTTTAGTCAAGAAAATTCATGATCTGACTTATACTCATGAAAAGTAGTACAGAAGTATTTTTTTTAAATTGAACTATAATTTCCAGTTAAGGAGATGAGGTCGGCTACCAACGAGGTGTCTGTAGCTCACGTGAATTGCAGTGTTATTCACAACAGCGAACATGTAAAAAGAACAATGTATTCTGTGATAACTGGATGAATAAATACAATGAAATATGATTCAGCCATGGAGAATACGGGGATCCGCCATTTATGACCAGATGGACATTGTGATAAGTGAAATAAGGCAGACGACAAGCCCCAAGGGAGCTGAGCCTGGCCGAATGCAGCGTCTTTAAGGAGTCACTAACAAGCAGATGGGGTGGGGCTAGCAGGTCTTCTGGGGTCCGATATGATATGAACACGGTCAACAGAGTCAAAGACATTGGACTGCTAACTTGAAGTCTGCTATGAGGTCACATTTAAATGCCTTTACCACATACCTTATTAGGTAAAGATGGCGGTCACTAATGAGTGTGCTTAACACCTCAGCATGATGTACGTCCAATCATGAAACAAAGAGATCACTCTGGCCTCTGTGTGGAGACAGGATTGTACTGGCCACAGGAAACGGCAGGAGACATTTAAAAGACATTGCAGGGACTAAAGTGAGATGTAAAACATGTTCACACTAAGAGGAGAGAGGGAGATGGAGAACGATCCAGTCAGTAGACAAGGGGGCGGAGCCGCAGGGCTAATCAACAGCTGAGAGTGCAGGAAGGAGAAGAATAAAGCCCGCCCACATGAGCTGCTGTGCACAGGAAGTTGTTCACTGATAGAACAATAGTAATAGTAGTAGTAGTAATAATAATAATATCTTCTGATTTTTTCTGGTGTGCCAGCTACTATTCCTTGTTTTGTTTTGTTTGTTTGTTTTTGTTTCTCATTACAGGTGGTTGTGAGCCACCATGTGGTTGCTGGGATTTGAGCTCATGACCTCTGGAAGAGCAGTCAGTGCTCCTAACCACTGAGCCATCTCACCAGCCCTGCCAGCTACTATTCTTAGCACCCTGTATAGGTCAATCGTATGTTCCTAACAGCCCTATGCAGAGGGCATTGGCATCCTCAACAGTTTATATCAGCGAGCAGGCTACAGGGCAGGGAGTGAGGTCACCAGGGTTCCGCAGGGAGCTGCAGAAGGAGGCTTTAATTACTTCAAGTGTGGTGACTCCAGAGTCCGCCTCTTCTTGCTGAGCCGGGCTGTTGTGAGTCGGGTTTGACTCTGACTCTAATCCAGGCCCCAGTTCTGCATCTGTCCACCATCAGTGAAGGAAACAGGGGAGTCGTGTGGCGAAGCATGGACAGGCTGGCTGAGGAAGAATCACTGGCATCGATGCGTCACACATTCGTCCTAAATGAGCATTAGTTTCTGTAAGCAGCATTCTGTGAACGAGGAGGAGGAGCCTGCCTCTGTTTGACGTCATGGGACTACTGGGAGCAGAGTAACTGGGAGGAGTCTCATGCCTCGGTTAAAAGCTTGACTCCGGTGTAACGCTCCTTCCTAAGCTTCAGATGCTTTCTTACCTCCTGTTGCCAGGGTGACTTCTCTGAGTTATGTAACCTCTGTCTCGCCTTCAGAGAAGGGGATGTGTTGACACTGCTCTGAAGGCTGGCAAGCGGCTCACTAAACCTTACCCTCCAGCCCCGCCCCAACCTGGGATAAGAGCAGAGGTCGCGGTGCCGCCTTCAGACCTCGCCCACATGCGCCTAGCCTGGCAGACAGCCTTCACCCTCTTCCCCCTTCTGTGAGTCAGTACAGAGGATCCAGGGGAGGACTCAGAGGCCCTGGGGTCAGTGGAGCCACAGGTGTCCGCAGGCTGGAGGCGGAAGGAAGGCTCCTCCTGAGTAAGGCGGTCAGCTCGCTCGCATCTGCGTGAGCCACTGGCCGAGCTGAGGTTTGCTCTTCAGGGATGTGAGTCTCTGCCTCAGTGCTTATCTCGCTGTCCCCTTGACTGGGCGTGGGCTTCCCGTGGGCTGGCTGTGTCCATGAGGGTGTTTAAGGGAGAGAGGCAAAATCTCCCCTGAATGTGGGTGCTGCAATCGAACCGGGATCCCAAATGAAGAGAGATCAGAGGAAACTTCCTCCTCCCCTGGGTTTTCTGCTGAGCTACTAGGTCAGGGGTTCCAGCCACATGCTCCCTCCGTGATGAGCTGCACCCCGGGAACTGCGCCAGAATAGATTCTGTCTCCCACAAGTTGTTTCTGTCAGGCATATGGTCCCAGGGACAGAAAAAAAAATAACCATCACTTTATTGGTATAAACAAATAAATAAATAAATAAATAAATAAATAAATAAATAAATAAAGGGTTATTACACAACCTGTAAAAGAGCATTCTAATAAATATGCTTTAAGAACATGGAGAAAAACTATCTCCACATTTCTCGTTGTTACAGCTAGAGAATAGTATGAGCTCTCCAGGTAAGGTATCTTATTGTGATTAACAGCATTGCCTATTCAAATACAAACCCAGCTTCCAACAGGTTGTGTAGCATGAGCACTACCCACAGAGCCCAGTGCCAGGGCGTGAGAGGCTGTGACTGTCATCTTGTGCTGCTTCTGCCTGGAGCCGTCTATCTAGAAACAGAAGGCATGCTCAGCCGTCCTGAAGGCTGGAGGGTCCCGTCAAGGCCCTCTGCTCACGAGATGGTGTTCTGCTCCTTCCTCTTCAGGGACAACACACTGGGTCCTGGCTTAAGGAGGGAAAAGAAAGGTAATTCCCACGGCCCTTTCAGAGTGGCTTATCTCTTCAGGAGGACTCTTCCTAGTGACTTGATCACATCCTTTAAGACAGCATCTCAGTACTGCATCAACAAAGCACATTGGGGAGGACACATTCAGCTCCTGCACTCGAGGGGATCCTCCTTCCACCCGAGTCTCCCTGACCCTTCTGCAGTCAGGAGGATGGGGCTGGTGGGGTAGGTCTTCTCAGGAGGAATCGAGAGCCTTGAAGACGGTTTTAGTCAAGGGCTTTATTACAAGCCAGGACTCCCCTTTGGGGCGGATTCTGCTTCGTCTGGAGAACTCTGTCCTTTATGTATAAAGTGTATGGGAGAGAGGGCTATAAAGATTAGAAGATTGATTCTACCATTCAGAATCAGAATGCGTGTCTAGAAATGGAATGGCTGAAAATTACCTTGAATATCTTATTATGTCTGTAAAGTAAAAATGCTCCCCCCCTCAAAAAACACCATTAACAAAGCCTTTATAGCAGAAGGAACACTCAGGAAATGAGCACACTACTCTAATATTTTGAACCAAAGGGAAATGGTAAGCCCTTGCTAACTCGTTTGTCTGTTCCAGCATCTCCACCCGCCTCATCGAGCCTTCTCTAGGCTTGGGCTGGCATGTGACTCTCTTAAAGCCTGATTTTATATATTTTTGGTTCATCTTCAGGCTTCTAAGGCATGGCTTCCCATCAGCCTCCACTATCCTGTTTGCCTTCGCAGCGTCACAAATCTTACTTTAAGGTATGGTGTGACATAGATCTACCGTGTGGGTAAACAAGCAATACCACCACAGGTGTCAGGAGGGGCCTTGCGGAGAAGCCAGCCTACAGCCTCCAAGGCATTAGTGTGCTCGCGGAGACTTCTCAGCGATATTCTCCAGGAGGCAGGCAGGAAGCCACGCCCACGGTAACAGACCATAGCCACCGTGCAGATGTAAGGCCAAGGAAGTGCCCGTCCTGTGGACACCCGGACAGGACATCCAGTGTTTATGAACACGTCTCAACATCCTTGAGGAGGATGCAAGAATGCAACTAACAAGACGCTGGGAGCCGCTTCCTCCTGCTTGCGGCCTAAGCCTGGGGAGCGGCCACAGCCTCTCCGTGAGGGGGCTTCCGCCTTCATGCTGATTCTGGGTTTCTGTCTTTATGAAGTTTGTCATGTCCTCCCAGCGAGGCTGAAGCTCGCCTACAGTCCTGTGCACATGGGGCTCCCTCAGGGCTCTGTGGTTCTCTTGAAACCCATCTTGTCTTTCTTCTGCATACAGAAGAGGGCCAGTGGGCTGACAAGCCAGAGCTGACCAGCCGGAGCTGACGAGCCGGAGCTGACGAGCCCAACCTTCCTTGTTTGCTTACTGTTCTTGTCCCACCCACCCATGAATCGTAATAGCCGTAACTGCAATCCTAAACTGTTCACAAGACCTCACAGCCTCATTTCCAGAGCGGTCAAACCCAAAGCAGTGCTTTGTGGGAAATGGAGCCAGCCCCTGGCTTCAGGCAAGCCACCCCTTCAGTGCTGCACACAGCGAAGGGCAACAACAGAAATCCTCCTGTGTCACCTAATGAGAGAAGCCTGGCCTGGTCTGCTGCTGCCACACTCAGCTACACTTCCACCACGTGGGAGGGCGTCTGTGGACTAACTCTGAGGAGGGAGAGTCAACTGGCCTGCAAATAAGATCTGTAACTAACAGTATTCCTACCCTCAACTAAGCACTTACTGCCAATAATCTGCCTTCTGTATTTGCCCAGAAAAACAGCTTTCCCAAATGCATGCAAAATACACAAATACACACACACACTCACATACACGTGTGCATACACACACTTATATACACACATAAGCATTTACACACATGCACACGCACATACACACATACATGTATACATACACACATACATTTACACACATGCATGCATACACACATACATACACACTTACTTACACACATGCAGACACACGTGCGCACACACACACACGTGCGCACACACACACACACACACACACACACACTT
This sequence comes from Tokudaia muenninki, assembly GCA_036184385.1. Classification (NCBI taxonomy): domain Eukaryota; kingdom Metazoa; phylum Chordata; class Mammalia; order Rodentia; family Muridae; genus Tokudaia; species Tokudaia muenninki. The sequence continues at coordinate 162,135,169 of BTHS01000004.1, forward strand.
TCCACAGTAAAATCTGCTCTCACGAACAATTACCAAAAGTAATTTTGCTTTTGCCTTTATGTTAAGTGCTTCACAGATGGGCATCTGGATTACATATGCCTCCCCATGTAGAGGGGGACACAGGCTACTTGTGTTGGTTTTAACAAAAGAGAGAGGTGGGGAGAGAAGGAGAGAGAGAGAGAGAGAGAGAGAGAGAGAGAGAGAGAGAGAGAGAGAAAGGGTTATTTTCTCGTCTCTCCACCAAGCCTTCCTTGCACATTCCACAGTCTGACTGTGGACGAGCTCTCACTGTCTACTTGAGCTTCAGGAACTAGAACAGTCCACCTCCATAGAGCATCAGCTCAGACAACCATGCTCTCTTGATGCTAATTCCCACTTAAGTGGTACCCAAATATTGGGTGACTTGGGGTTAAATGATTTCTTCTTCCTCTTCCTTTTCCTCCTCCTCCTCTTTGTGGATGCCAATATAATGACAAAGACCAAACAGCTCCTTAAACAAGAACTGAAACAGGTTTTCATCCACAAGGCGTCATCGGCTCCAAAGAAGGAGAATCTGACCCACAAAACATTAGCCTTTTTCCTATTTAGGAAGCTGTTACGGTAATTGATAATACTTATTTCAGCTTAAACCTCCAATCTTCATTGATAACATGCTTTCATTGTGAATTAAATCAGGAAACAGAAAAGACTGGTAAATCAACCCTGTAAGCATTGCTTTAATTTTCCTGTTTTTTAATAACTTAATATAGAATTCTAAATCTTATTAATTCCTATTAATATAACTGTAAAAGATGGGTCTAATTATTAAATAAGTCATCCTCATATCATGTATAAAATGAAATCTAATTACTTATTAGACTTAATATCAGCATTCAGTTTTCTTGATTTTTATAGATCTTAATGCATATCACCTGATTTACTTTTGTCCAAGGCCAGAAGAAAGTACAATTTTACCAACTGAGCACAATGCGACTTGTGCATATACAGGTAGATATGTGTACAGTAAAACTACTGAACATTGGTGGTTTCCTTATTTGTACAAGTGTTACTTTTTCTGCAAGTATTCTTAACCTCACTGAGGAAGTGTCTAAATGAAAGGAGTCAGGCCATCTGCTGGCCTGACTTGACGTCATAGTGCGTCCTCTGCACTCTGAAACACCTGCAAACAACTTCAAGTTTCCATGTCCAGACCCTCGAAGCAGGGAGAGAGAAAAGCGGCAGCCGACGGACGGACGGACGGACGGACGGACGGAGTGGTCATGTGACAGTAGATGAAGCTGAGGCACTGCAGGCTGGATCTATTTGTAAGAGCGTGAACATCTGACACTATGCACGTTGATCAACACTATCATCTTTAATATCCATGAAACATTGCAAAGGAGACATTATGGTAGCATGAATGTGGAGAGTCCCCACAAGCAGGTGTGTGAACACTTGGTCACAAGCTGGAGCTGCTGTCTCGGGCCGTTGTAGGATCTTTAGACAGTGAAGCCCTGCTGGAGGACGTAGGTCCCTTCGGGAGACCTTGTGGTTATGAAGCCTGGCTTGGCGCTTCCTCTCGCCTTCCTGACCGCATACGCAGGTGCTGGTCAACAGCGTTCTGACCGATGCCCTCTCCGCCATGATGGGTGGCATATATCTGGAGCCAGGAGCTGAGGCAAACCACTTCTCCTTTTACGTGATTCTTGCAGGTCTCTTGTCACAGCAATGACATGCTCCGCAGTAGAAGTGGCTGCGTGGACATTTACAGTCACAGACTGAAGCATTTATCAGCGCGTTACACCGATGAGCACATGAGCAGAGAGTTGAAACAGAGCAGGGGAAGGAAGCCGTGCACTCCGGGTGCTGGTGACATGCTTAGCTTTCGGATCGGCAGAAGCTAGTGGTCCCTAGGTTAGTGTACTCCAGCAGGTATGCAGTGGCCACGGTGGTGCTGGTTCAGACAGACAGACGGATGGTCAGTAGCTGTTAAAGCGAGTGCAAACAGCCTGCCATAATTGTGGCTCACGATCTGCAAGGTTTCCAGTCTCCACTGCCGCGAGCTTCATCAGCCGGTCTGCAGAATGCACAGATGTGGCTTTTTCAAGGAACCCCAGCTTACACCTCTTTACACATAGAGCCTTCAGGGGCTATTTTCCATCTATACAAAACTCAGAAGAAAAATTTCAAACCTCTAAAATTGGTAATTTTCCTCATTGACAGTTTGTTGTTGACATGAGGTCTGTTTACACACACACACACACACACACACACACATACACAAATACAAATATTTTTTTCTTGGCTATTTCCCAAGTAAGGACGTGTTCCTCTATAAAAGCATGGTAAGCCACCCCAGCCAGGAAATTCATGTTGCACCTTCCTGAGTTACTCATCCTGAGACGCGATCAGGGTTCCTCACATGCAAGGGTCCGGTGACAGCCAATACTGGGTGTCACCTTGCCTATGCCAGAATCATCTAAAAGCCAAGCAGCTGAGCACATCGGGGAGGAGTTTTCTTGAGTGGACCGCTGGAGGCAGGAAGACCCACCCTAAAGCCAGACCCCACTTTGCTTTTTGCCTGCTTGTCCTCATTCTTACGGGCAAGGTAATCATCCTGTGGCTGAGACGTTCCTTTAACATGATGGTGCAAAAACTCCTTCTTTGGTGTTCTAAAATCTACTGAAGACAGGAATCCTCTGGGACTCGGACCAGACTGGGATGGCTAAGGCAGGCTTATGGACTGAACGACTCCTGGTTCCTAGGTCTCCCCACTGAAAGACGCACGCTGGTGCACTGCTTGGACCACCGCCTGCAAGCCACTCTAATGAATCTCCTGTGTGTGTGTGTGTGTGTGTGTGTGTGCGCACGCGCGCGTGCGTGTGTGTGTGCGTGTGTGCGCGCACATGCATGTGCGTGCATGTGTGTGGTGTGTCTGTGAGATGTTTGTGCTGTGTGTGTGGTAAATCTATGTGTGGTGTATGTGTGCATGTATGCCTGTATGTTAGAGAGGGGGGAGTGTGTACAGGAGGTAGTAAGTTGTGTTGCAGACTGGAATTTCCCAGTGTGTCCTTGTGCCCGTCCACAGATCCTCGGCAGGAGCATTACTGCAGCTGCCACTCTCCAGCTGCCCTGTCTCTTCTAACATTGTCACTTGACTGAGGTGTCACCCAGGCCTCACCACTGCTAAGCCACTCCCTTCCAATAGGTATTGGAGAAATTGTTTTGAAGTCTTAGTCAGGGTTTCTATTCCTGCCCAAAACATCATGACCCAGAAGCAAGTTGGGGAGGAAAGGGTTTGTTCAGCTTACAGTTCCACATTGCTGTAGATCACCAAAGGAAGTCAGGACTGGAACTCAAGCAGGTCAGGAAGCAGGAGCTGATGCAGAGGCCATGGAGGGATGTTACTTACTGGCTTGCTTCCCCTGGCTTGCTCAGCTTGCTTTCTTATAGAACCCAAGACCACCAGTCCAGAGATGGCACCACCCACAAGGGGCCCTCCCCTCCCCCATTGATCACTAATTGAGAAAATGCCCCACAGCTGGATCTCATGGAGGCATTTCCTCACCTGAAGCTCTTTCTCTGTGATAACTCCAGCCTGTGTCAAGTTGACACACAAAACCAGCCAGTACAGATCCTCATTAAATGATCTTTTATTTATAGCACTATGGGCTTACAGATTTGTCTAATCCATGTCTGTAATTACTTATTCTAGATGTTCAAACTGTCCCAGATTTGGGCCCTGGGAGCATCTCCAATTTGACCCTTCTGTCCTCTTGGCATACAGCCACCATGCCTCTAAAACACTGCCTTCTTCCTGACACAAAGCCATACCCCACAGTCACCGCGACCTCTTCCTGCCTTAAACCTGGGATCAGGCATGTTCCCGAGACACTCTGCTCCCTTTTGGTGGAGAGCTGTTTTCCAAAATAGAGCCCTTTGTGGAAGGTGAGTCTTGTGAATACAGATACACATTTGTTTCTATATCTTCGTAAACTGAAAGCCTTCGGGTTCAAACAGGTGATCCCTGGCATACTCCACAGTGTAGATTCCTCGTGGCAATGACCCTTCACACAAGGGGCCCTCTGCCATGACAGAAAGGACACTGCCTCCCTCACCTTCACTGCAAGTACATATTCAGGCAACACTCCACACGCGTGACACTAGCCTTACTGTCACGGCCCCTCTTATACACGCAGAACCCTCTCCTCAACCGGGAACCCACGCCGGGCAGATTCCCGCCACATCTCCGCTGAGGAGTAACATTACGCTGATGTCCTTCCACTCACCCAGATTCCTGGTCCCCCCTCCTTGCTCAGCCCAATTTAATGAAAATCGGAACAGACTGTTCAAAGAGAAAGAAGCGATACTTATACTAAGCCATGCAAGTATTTGTATTTGTGGGCTTAATGAGAAACCATCAGTATTTCTAGGTTGGCTCATTCTGAACTAGGATAATTTGGGTTGGCTCTGGAGTAAGAGAAATTGATGCCACTCCCTTCCTGATCTCAGCAGGTAAAATGTCCATTTTTTGGCTTTACCCATGAAGAGCACCCACAAAGCTAGTCAGGGCGCAACTGCCGTTCAGACCAGCGATTATTGGGCATTTTTGAAGTCGTGATTCCAACTTCTCCATTTGGAATTTTGAAAATAAATGTAAGTCCTGAGGCTAATGGGATGTCTAAATGGGTAAAAGTTTGGCTTGCCAGTACAAGGATGAAGAGTTCAGATCCTGAGCACCCGCGTAAAGACTAGGCAGGTGGGCACGGGCACCGCCCTTTTCTGCATATGGGAGGCAGAAACAGCTGATTCACAGAATGAGCTACAGTAGCCAAATAGGTCAGCTCTAGATTCCAGTGAGGCATATTCCGCCTCAAAATAGATGCACCTGACCTCTCTCTGCATGCACACACACACACACACACACACACATTTATCCTTTTCCCTGAACCTTGACCTGCAACTTTATTATTGGGCAGATGGTAATTGCTCTGACTCTGTAAATAACTGAATGCAGTATTTTTAAAGTAATGTCAGATGGGAGACCAGCAAAATGTTATAAACTCCTTTATAAATGCTGCTGGGGCACTCCAGGACAATCCCATCTTACAAGGGTTTCTATCTGACTCAGAATAGCTTGCATATTGAGTCAGTCACAGTTAGTACAAAGGCAAATTTTAAAACACTGAAAGCTAAGTCAGTGTTAGGCAATAATTATGAAAATATGCTCCGACATCACGAGTCAACAGAGTAATGTACCTTAAAACAAAAACAAGATACTACTACCCTCCTAATGGTGCAGAGAAACACAGCATGGGACAGAAACCATTTTAGGAAGATTTTACACCTGAGGACACTAGGGGAAGTATCCCTGCCTGGGAGGACATAAGCTGGTGCCAATATCAAAGACATTTTAGTTTGTTTAGTAGCAGTAATACACACACACACACACACACACACACACACACACACACACACACACCCTCTCTGACACAAATCAGAATTTTATCCCTGTGGATAGAAAAACAAGACTATAAATATGCATAGCAAGGAGTCTGCATGTTGACAACAATGGGAACCAGCCAGGGGCAGACAATGGCGGGAGGCATGGAGCCAGGCACAGGCACAGGCTGAGATAACCTACCTACAGGAGAATGGATGACTGATGGGTAGATAATAACCTGATGCTGGGCTAAAAACTCAAATATTCAAACAGTTAAAAACCCATTAACGCAAATGTCCTCAAAAACTAAAACATGTCTGAGAACATTTGCATACATAGTAAAAAGAAGAAACCCCAGGTCCAGGATTAGAGCTACCTTTACGGGATGACAGTAAAGATGGAACTAGACAGACATCCCTAGGAGATCTCAAAAATGTCTGGGATGCAATTTATGTCTTAAATTCCTGGCAAATACACAGATGCCAATTCTTATTGTTGCTCTTTTTAAAATATTTTCTTTTATTAATTGAGAATTTTAAACCATGTATTTTGAGCACATTCATTCTCTTCAATACTTAATACTTAAAAATATGTAAGATGTTCTTTGTTGTAGAGTATTTAATTTTTTAATGGTCTGTTTTGGTGTGTGTGTTGGTCTGTGTGTGTGTGTGTGTTGGTCTGTGTGTGTGTTGGTCTGTGTGTGTGTCACCAGGACGCTGGAGCAAAGCCAGAGGAAGGAGTCAGACCCCCTAGAGCTGCAGTTACAGGCGGTGGGAGCCACACTCAGGTCCTCTGGAATAGCAGCAAGAATGCTTAACTCGGAGCCACCGACCCGTCCCCAGGTACTTCATTTTTAAAGAACGTGAAGAGTCGGCTGTCTTCTTGAGGCTGTCTGGACCATGAGAACTCAAATGGTGATTAAATTGCTGGAGGGGTGGGGTTTCTGGGGATTTTGAAGAGAATGTTCTTGCCTCAATTCTAAGGTGAGTTCTTTGCTCCCAAACAAGGGGTTGAGTAAGTTCACACTGTGTATACCGGACCTATCCCGACATTCTCGGGCTGAGTAAACATGGGGTGAGAACTCAGAACTGTTTGGTCCTGAGCATGGGCTCTTCCTGCTCCGTCAGTGTCCTTACACAAGTACCTTCACTCATGCTCCAGAGCCTCAGAGTGGGGACGGCGTCGTGTTCTCATTCATCGTGGGTTTGGGTCGGGCGAGGAATTGGGGTAAGGTCCCAGCTGTAGTCCAGACTAGCCAAAAACTTACTGTGGAGCCCAAGCTGACCTCTAAATGGCAGAAATCTCTCTGCCTCAGTCTTCTAGGAGCTGAGGTTACAGGACGGATCTCCGTTCGAAGCTTCCAAAGATGAGGAAGTCCTGCAGGAGTCAATGTTTTTCCAAGGTCATAGCACACAAGCGCTTACATCCAAACCCCCTAAGTCCTAATTCACTGACTGGCTAACCACTGTGTCCTCACCGTCACCGAGAGACAGACAGCACAGACCTACGAGCTGACATGGGTCACAGAGCCATGGTGTATGAAAGACTCAGTCATCATTTCAGGACTTCCCCAATACGAATAATCAAAATGGCCGTACAAAGAATGCTTTCTCCATTCTGGTAGCTCCAAAGGAGCAGAGCAACTTCCCTGTTTCCCAGATTACTAGCTCTCGCTGTGCAGAATCAGGGACATCTTGTGACAGGTTCACACCTTCAGCACCCAGGCCACCCCTTGTCCACTGAACCGACCTAGCTCAGGGCAGGTGGACTCCTTCTGCCTTCTTCATACCCATCCCAACCCCTCCCCTTACTTCCTCTCACCCACGTGGCTCCTGGGAACTTTCCTCTGCCAGTCTTAAACTGCTGACGCCTAAGCCTGGGTCGGGGACACACAATGTCCTCTCTCGGGCTCTACCCTGGACTTCTATTTTAGTTCCACTTAAACAGTGAGATGCTGCAAAGGTTGTGACTGCTGAGACATTTATTTGTTGATGATTTATTTTTAACACACACACACAAAAAAAATCATGTTAAAAAAAAAATAAATGAACTCCGTCCTGGAGCAGGGTGGTTAGGGAAACTGTTATTTTCCATGCTCTCTGGACACTGGTCACTTACTGGTCACTTCAAAATCAGTAAGTGAAGCAGCAGCTTGGTCTTCTCAAGCCAGCAAATGATGAAAATTCAAGACTTCCCCTCTCGGGTTCTCCCTTCCTTCTCACATTTATGACCTCTTTTTCTTTAATTGTTGTTATGTGTGTGTGTGTAGTTGTTATACACACACACACACAAGCGCGCACACACATGCACAATGCAAACAGACAGACAGACAGACAGACAGACATATCAGGTTCTCTTTTGCCTCCCACTGTGTGAGCATGTGTGTGAGTGTACATACATGAGACTGAATGTGAGTCTGTTGGTATTTCACAGTTCCTGTCATCATAGGTTTCAGTGCCAAAGTCATAGGCTGGCGAGGCTTTTCCCAGGGTGCAATGCTCTGCCACCACACAGCACCCGAGTTCTACATTAGCAGCCAGGATTCTTGCTTTTGTTTGTAGTGGCCTAAGGTTTTCTTCTTTTTTAAAACGAAGTAACTTGTACTCTGTGCTTGCTGGAGAAAGAGCAGCCTGCTGGAGAAACAACAAATCTCTAAGGGGACTGCTTAGGAACTGTCCATACTGAAACTACTGAGAGAGTCCAACCCCAGACCCAAGTCCTTCAGTGAGGCAGGACGCACCACAGTGGAGAAGAGCCAACACGGGTTCCACACATGGGTTCCACACACTGCCGCATGTTTTACGTCTTCTGAAACCAGAGAGGACACAGAAGAGCATGGCTGGCCAGTAGATGCAGGGTTCCCTGTGTGCTAGCTCTCTTCACACATTCCAGGGATCATCAAAGGCACCTTTCAAGTTCAAAAGAATTAATCAAAACAGCCTCGAGGGCCATGACCCCATGAAAGGCGCCGCTTTCTTGGCAGCAGTGAAAGGACCAGAAGGCAGAGGGCTGTTGAGAATGTGGAACCTCCAAGCCCTCCAGGTAAGGTACCAGCATTGAGAAGGCGTTGCTTTCTATTATCTATCCAGTGCTTACTTCACAGCAGGTGCTGTGCAAGTGATAATTCACTCCGATTTTCGATTATTAGTATTGCCTTATTGGTTGGTAGATCATCCACTATGCGCTTTGGTTCTAAGTTCTGAGGTTAAAGAATGGACTGTAGCAAAGTCTCTCACACACGTAATAGCAGGGGTCTTGACTGTCCCCCAAAGCCTTGTGTGTAAAGGATCGGTCCCCAGCCTCTGGAGCTACAGGGAGGTCATGGACCTTGACTAGGAGAATAGTATCCCACCCTCTCCTTTCCCTCTTTACTTCTTGACTACCACAAGATGAACAAGATTTCTCCTTCCACAATGCATTGCTACCACAAGCCGGAAACCCTGGGAAAGGCAACCGGAGACTGAGAAAAAGTACACCTTTCCTATTTCTAAGTTGATTTATCCTCAGATATTTGCTATAGTGACAGAAATGTGTATAGCACATGAAAAAAATAAATCAATGCACATGTTTTATTAGTTAGTATTAGCGCTCATAGGAAAACAACATAGTGTAAAGGGAAAAGGGAGAGAGAGAGAGAGAGAGAGAGAGAGAGAGAGAGAGAGAGAGAGAGAGAGAGAACAAGCAGGTCCCCTCTAAGACTCTATTGAAGTCTCTCTCACCTAAGCGCAGAGGGCTAGAAAATCCGGAAGCAACAGTGTTGTGTGAAGTTACCGTTTAACATGGTCAAGGAATAACTTTGATTTTTCTGAACCCAATGTCTTTGACCCCACTTGCTGGAACAGAGAAAGTCTAAAGCCTCCCTCTGAAAAATAGCCAGAGATTGCCCAGGATATTGTTAGCTGCTGATAACTTAGGTATAGCCATCGGTTAATACCTGCTATGCAAATATCACCAGAATGAATCATTTTTAAATTTTACTGTCATTTTAAATTAATCTCTCTTTCATTTTACCAAAATGTCAATGAACAAAGATTTCTCACTTTTTTTTGACATTTGTACTTGTTTTTTAATTGTGTACATAGGTATGAGTCTATGAGTACAGGCACCCTTGGAAGCCAGAAGGGGGCATTAGATGTGCTGAAGTTGATATTCTAGGTACTATGTGCTGCCCAATGTGGGTGCTGGGAACTGACTGTGGGTGCTTTGCTAGTATTCTTAACTTCCAAGCCATCATCAGCCATAACTTCCATTTCTTACATCTAAGGAGGCTCCTGCATTATTATATACAACTATTATATACAAGCTTCCACCAGAACATAGATTGTTCCAAGTTCCCTGATGGGTCACCTATATAATTCAAAACTATATTAAGAGAATAACTTCATTTTTGAGGTTTTCCCATCCATTCCTGATTTTACTGCATACCTTTCTTTATAGCATTTGTGTTTAAATGATTCCAGTTTGTTTTTCCACCAGTGATTCATATATCGTTCATAGTGCTAGTGTCTGAGGCTGATTTTACAAAGCCATTCTTGTGACGATAAAGCAGCTGCATTCCCCTTCTTTCTTTCTTCCCCCACTCCTCTCACGGTGGCCGGATCCGTACGTTACCAGTGTATTGCTTTACTCTTGGCCTGGGTGAACACTGAAGAGGCTACATGACTTTGTATTAGCTTTTAACTCATATAAAAAAGTCTTGGTCACTTCAAGTTGACAAACAAAACAAACAGCACTCACTTCTGCAGCCAAAGCGTTCAATTTCACATCATGAAGTCATCCATCTCACTTAAAATGGCATTTAATAGTTTATTTACTTAAAAACAGCTAGACTGTATTTTATGAATATTTTGAGAGCCGTCTTCAGAGTAGTTCTGATTACTGTTAATTACTGCCTTGCTGGCAGCTTCAAATTTCTGTCTTTTAAAATAAGACGAGACTCTGCTCTGCACCTACCCTTGGAGACAGATCCAATTAGAGATCTCTGGTCAGAATGAGGGGAAAGTGGTCCAATCAGCAATCACTTGTCCAGATAAGCAGGAGAATCCCTGGGAACCCACACACAGCTCCCTGAAGGGTTTGTGATTGGAAAGATGAAATATTTAAGTCTTGTGTTCTCTGGATGCTACTACATCCTTCCACGGAGCTCATTCCCACCTCAGACTCTGTGGTATACATGCAGTCCACATGTACTGTCTGAACATGAGCAGTAGCACTTACAAATCTGGGCTGTGCATGAGACAGCTGGCCCTTGACGGGACCCTCAACCTTCTTCGTGAATTACAAAGACCTCTCTGGGCACCTGACCTAGATTCTGTATCCAACATCTTTCTTCCCTAGGGTCACGCTTTTAATTGCCAGATGTAGATGCATTCAGGTGTGACAGAGTGTAATAAGAATTGGTGTATAAGGGAAACATCAGAAGATGCTTTGCGCTTTATTTAAATATTCCAGAGAGATCTTGCTCATACAGGAAAAAGTTGCAAGAACAGCTAACCTTGTGTTTCTCATTATGGGATAGGGACAAGAGCTAACGTTCATACTCCAGTGAACAGTAAGAGGGAGTGATGTCGAGAGCTTGCCTCATGTGTGGGAAGCTGCACAGGAAGAGAGGTCACAGGCGGTGACTCACAGCATGAGAGCAGGGAACAATCCAATTTCTGGGGAGGAAAAGGTGCCGCCAAGAGACTGAGATGAAGCAGAAAGACCTCTGACGGTGACAGCTACCGAGTCCAGCCCTTTTTCGCCCAGCAGAAGGGTAAGAGTTATTCTGGCTCCTGGTGACACGGATTTCAGTCCATCACGGTAGAGAACACACGGTGGCAGGAGCTGCTCCTTCAGTGGGGAGAGTGTGAACACGGCACTTCACAGAGCAGTGGGCCTCCCTAGCAGAGCTGGAAACTCCCTAGCAGACGGACCTCTTAAAATAGCACCTGGGGCGGGGGAGGAGTCAACCTTTAGAGTATGAACTTACAAGACCTTCCAGACTCACATCCTAGCACTTCCTCTTGTCCAGTGTGGCAGTCAGCTTCAGAGAGAGACAGACCTGGGACACTGGGAGAGTCAAGGTAGCCGGGGGCTTTAAGAGCACAGGAAAGAATGGTACAGTACGGAAATGAACTCTGGAAAATGACACAAGTCCTTTGAGTCTTCGCTTGACTGATTCGGGGAAACCTTCTAAGTCATGTGAGAGCCATGGAGAAAGCATGAGAACATCGTCCACAGCTCAGAGGGCAAGCATGACGCTCAACGATGGGCCCCAAAGGAAGCTTCACTGTCCTACAAGGGCGGTGAGAGCATGAGGAGCGCTCTACCTCAGTCACCTGGAAAGTAATTGGCCACAGATTAAACACTGCTCTAGTGTGCAATTAAGACCCAAGAGTAACAAGTCCTGGAACATTCCTCAGGAATCATCGCGGAAACACAGAAGCAGTGGGCATCTGAGGAGGCAAGCGCAGAGTGTCCAGGATGGAGGGAAAGAGCCTAAGGTGTGGCCTGGGAGAGGCAGAGCTAACGTACAGTAAGAAGAAAACCAATCGAACTGATCCCAGAATTCCAGGTGCAAGAAATAGCAGACCGTAGGAATAAATGAGTTGTTACAACTATAGCACATACATCCATAAAGCTAATCAAGTGACAAAATCCATTAAAGAGAGATGCCAATGCTAAAAAGCAGGCAATGATTGCATATTTAGAGACAGGAGATATAATACTGACGTACAGTATCCTGGAGGAAATTAAGAATGCCTTACATGTCTCATAAGAAAAGATCTTTGAAACTCAAGATAAAACTATAGAAACCATTAAAATTAAACACTAGGAATAAAAGAAAACATTGCCAAATATGTGATAGTTTCAAGTTGTCAAGTCTCAGAGGGGTTGGGGAAAAGAAAAGTGGAGGGAATCACATCCAAAGTCTTCCCAATCTGGTAAAAGTTGCCAACACACAGATGTGGACACGGCAAACTCCTGCCAAGACTGAGAAGAAGCCATACCAAGACACTCATAATACAAAACCAAGATGGAGAGATGAAGGGATTCTTTCAGGCTGTGGCTGTAGCCTACAGACAAGTGTCGAGGCACTGAAGGGTGATTCCTATTGGAAGGATTTGGGCTAAAGCTGGTGGAAGGACATCTTTAAAACACCGTAGCAAAATCAGCCTGAAGCTGTCGCTAGGAGAGATCTCTTAATAACATGATGAACACTTTCCTAGACATATCACAAGGGAAGGAATTAGCCAGATAAAGTAAGTTAACAGGAAAATGAGGAAGGAGGGGAGGGAGGGAGGGAGGGAGGGAGGGAGGGAGGGAGGGAGGGAGGGAGGGAGGGAGGGAAAGAGACAAAGAGAAAGGGAGAAAGACTGAACAACCACTGGAAATAGTACCTATTGGGGGCGGGGCAATGGATGGCCGCTGGTTGAGCGAGCTTGAGGATCTGAGTTTGACCCCATGTCCCTTGGAATTAACGGTCCTATAAGTTAAAAAAAAATAGTTGGTTCCATAGTTTAATAATCGAAGTACTAGTTATTAATCTATTTAATCAATTTCTTTTTATAAGTACTTCTGAGAAATTTTGGTAAATTAATTTCTAGTAGGGAATATTTATTCCCAGTTCTTTAATTTGATAATAAATTTCCTCTAAGACAATTCTGTAAAATAATTTAAATTTGGAAAATGTTATCACAAGAGATTGTAGTGATTTAACAGTGAATATTATATGGTAAGACCTTTTTGAAATGATACTTGTATTTCTATACTACGTGGGAGGTATTGGTATGGACATGCACGTGCTACCATGCACATGAGATCAGGGGATGACTCTCGGGCATTCATTCTTTTCCCTGCACCATGTGGGCTCTGGGGGCTGAACTCAGGACATCATCAGGCTTGGTCGGAACCACCTATCTAGCTGAATCACATCACCAACCCTCATTTGGGACTCTCATGAACTCATTAAAATGTGCGGTTGATGGGGGCTGGAGTTGTGTAGAGAGTGCTGGTCAAGAGTCTGTGAAACACTAGGTCTCAACAACCACAGCACTTATAGGCCTTAGTTAGGGTTTTACTGCTGTGAACAGACACCGTGACCAATGCAAGTTTAATGCATTTAATTGGGGCTGGCTTACAGGTTCAGAGGTTCAGTCCATTGCCATCAAGGCAGAAGCATGGCAGCATCCAGGCAGGTATGGTGCAGGAGGAGCTGAGGGGTCTACCTCTTTATCCAAAGGAAGCCTGGAATAGACTGGACATGCTCAGGCATCTAGGAGGAAGATCTCCAAGCCCATCCCCACAATGACACACTTCCTCCAACAAGGCCACACCTTCTAATAGTGCCACTCTCTGGGATGAACATATACAAACCATCACAGTAGACAATATGATCAACATACAGATGTGAGCTTCCCTCCCCCACGCCCCTGCCAACGCCTGGCCGGTTCTCACTAACTTCCGTAGCTCTGCCTCTTGAACACTCCGTACAGTTGGGGTCAGAGGGTGTGCTTCTTTCATTAGCGATGTGTCCTCAGTCTCCCTCCACCTGTGCTCCTCGTTGCTGGCTTGTTTCATTGTTGCTGTTGTTTGTTTGCTTGTTTCTAACATTTCAGGGTTCTGTGCATCAACCCTGTCCACTCGCCTATTGAGGAGCAAAGTCGATGCCCACAGAGTGTAGGCAGAAGCGATGAGGCTTTTATAAACATTCTTATGCAGAGTTTTTCAGTCATGTAAGTAGATGGTGAGGAGCTAGCGATCATGCGGCGAACCTTTAGCTTTGTTAAGGAGCTGTGGGCCATCTTAGAAAGCAGCTGTGGCGTTTTCCCACTCCCACCAGAGACGAGCGAGGATTCCTCTTCCTCCCATCCCATGGCTGTGCACGGTGCTATGGATTTTAAGTAAGAGCTATACATTGTTACTCCTTAATGTTTCCATGTGCAGTTCCCTCATGACATGGGATGGTAAACATCGTTTCATTAGGCAGGATATGAACAAACTGACTCTTCACCGTCTCCGCCAAGCGGTGGCACCTAGTCAGGCTCTTGGTCAATACAACAACAAAATGAATGTCCTCCAAGCACAGCATCTGAGACGTCTCAATTCAAGAATCCATTGTAACTAACACCGATGGATTTTTTTATTTTGACTTGTCTCTAGAATGACATGCTTAGATTGATACGTATTGCTAAGTACCATGTAAACCTTTATATTTCACTGAACAACACAAATATTCCTTCTAGACTAGGGTACACTTGTCCCTGAGCATAGCAATACATAACAAAAATACATTTTCCGTGATCGTCAGCTCATGAAACCAACAGTGACGGAGAGGTGACGCGGTCATGATGGACTGTAGTGCACTCGTGTGTGTGTGTGTGTGTGTGTGTGTGTGTGTGTGTGTGTGTCCTGTGAATCACATCCTCTTATCTGAGAGTTGAAAGGCTCCTTAGTACTGTTCACTCTCTTCTCCAGTAAAGGTGGTCCAACGTTGTTGAAAAACAGAAAGTCACTGTAAGGGATGCAGATGCACAGCTGCAAAAGGCACCCCAGCATCATAAAGAAGAGTTAGACTTTGAGCAGGCTTCTGTTTCAACTAACGGTAATGGCAACCATTTTTTAAAATGTGCGGCGCTCGCTCATTTCCAAGGCATCTCCACAGATTCAACAGCTCTTGACTGCCCTGACGAGCCCGTGGAGGATGAGGACGGCGAGCCAGCAGCCC
This sequence comes from Tokudaia muenninki, assembly GCA_036184385.1. Lineage (NCBI taxonomy): Eukaryota > Metazoa > Chordata > Mammalia > Rodentia > Muridae > Tokudaia > Tokudaia muenninki. Next base: position 162,150,300 of record BTHS01000004.1, read on the forward strand.
AATGGCACTGATAAGTGGCTGCCACTCTCTCTAGCAGTCTGCCATTGTTCTCCTCCCTGTCTCTGAGCTCTTCAGTCTCTTAGTTACCACAAAACACGCCTCTCATAAATAAGAGCTACGTATCAAGGACCTGGAGGAAAATGCTAATCTTGGACCTTTCCCTGGCATCTCATCTCTTCTGACAAAAAGAAAAGCTATTCTCGGCAGAGTTTGATTGGTAATCAAGCATTTCGCAACTTCAAAGCGCTGAAAGAACGGGCCATCTCCAGAGATGAAACAGACCAGGATTGCCTTTCCATTTCTCAGAAGAATGGGGCTTATGTAAGTAAGAACTCTGAGATCTGTAAGAAGACTGCATTTTTCCCATTTGTTCTCCCAGGATCCTCAGTTCCATCCTGCACTGCAATCCTAGAAGACTGCGGGAAAGCCAGCGACACAAAGTGAAATGTGCTTCTTTGAGAGCACATAAGATGTATGTACATACTTGTCAGTGTCTGACTGCACCACTCACACTCGACTACAGAGATGGAGAGTATGTGTTTAAGGCCAGTTGAAATGATCTAGAAATATATAGTATTTTAATACCCTTTGAAATGTGTTTTACTCTCAGTTTTAGTGCTTTGAAACTACCTTGAAGTCTATATTTTTCTAGTTAGGATATCCTCCAAAATTTGGTCTTTGGTTTATGAGAAGAGTGGGTTCTAGTCCGGGATGCAGTATTAGCAGGCACCATGCAGGTGCATCTAAAGGCTGGTAGGCTGTAGCTAAGGTTCCCTCCTTGTCCATCACAGTGTCTTCCTAATTCCTCTGCAAGGTCCCCACTCATTTTCAGTCATACTTTCTGCTCGTGAAACTTGTTCACTGGAGTGTGATGGTCACTCTCTCCTATCACGCAGAACTGTGAACCACACAGAAAATAATACCATGTGCAAGTGTGTGCTGGTCAGAAGGCCACACGTCAGGGCGTCAGTCTTCATTCTTCATCCAAGAAACTTGGACCTCAAAGAGAGTGGGCAATTTGTTCTCAGTGAGAACCTGTGTTTCTACTTATTTAAATATCTGAACAGATTTGCCACATATATACAATTCCAAACGCTGACTCTATTTTAGTCAACCGTTATGGTGTGAGAAAATTCTTATTGCTTTTGTTTTCTCATTGAAAGACATGTTACATATCCAACTGAGAAACCTTTTTAAGTAATGAAACATACTGCCTATGTTTCACTGCGTTTACAATACACTCTTTATAAGACTTGGTTACTTTTATTTTATTTGTATGGGTCTTTTCGCCTGCATGGATGTACATACCATGTGCATGTGTGTGTGTGTGTGTGTGTGTGTGTGTGTGTATGCACATGCGCACATCTGTGGAAAGAAGAGGGTGCCAAGAGTCCTTGGAACTGGAGTTATGTGGTTGTGAGCCACCACATAAGCACTGGGAACTAAACCTGGATCCTTTGTGAAAGCGTAAGTGCTTGCTCTTAACCAGTGGGCCATTTCTCCACCTCCTCTATACTCTCTATATACTATAATATACTCCCTCTATACAGCATCTCATTTAATCTAACTACAGCAAGCTGCTAGGAGATGCATATACACCATCATTCCCAGCTGACACTGAGCACAGTATTCTAGCCTTCTAGGAGGGATGGCAAGCAAACCTCTGGGATCTATGTCTCAGATACTTCGAGAGGAGAGTGACTTGTGGCACATCAAAGGGCACAGGTCTCAGATAGCCCAGGGCGATTCCAGTGGAAGCTGCAAAGCTCATGAAAATGCAGCCAGAGATTGGGGATGTCCTTCGCTGGTGGAGTGCTGGCTGAGCACGCAAGAAGCCCTGGACGCAGTTCCTAGTACCTCACAAAACCATGTGTGGAGGTGTGTGCCTACAACCCCACGACTCAGAAGCTAAAGACTGGAGAAACTGAAGTTCTGGTCATCCCTAGCTACACACTGAGTTTGAGGACAGCATGAACTATACAGAGACTCTGTCTCCAAAATCCAAAGTGCAAACTCAGTGAACAATTTCTGGAAAATGTTTTTGGCAAATTAGCTATCAGTTTAGGGAGTGACACCTATGTGCCACCTGTTCAGTGTCTTAACTCTGACCTTTGACCCTGGAGCATGTCATCAGCTGTTTATTGTTATATAATACACTTCACAAGCCTGCATCAGCAGGTGTGTCCTCACAGATGCAGCAGCAGATGCATCCTCACACGTGTATCAGCAGGTGCGTCCTCACAGGTGCATCCTCACAGGTGCATCAGCAGGTGCATCCTCACAGGTGAAGCAGCAGGTGTGTCCTCACAGGTGCATCAGCAGGTGCAGCAGCAGGTGTGTCCTCACAGGTGCATCCTCACAGGTGCAGCAGCAGGTGTGTCCTCACAGGTGCATCCTCACAGGTGCAGCAGCAGGTGTGTCCTCACAGGTGCATCCTCACAGGTGCAGCAGCAGGTGTGTCCTCACAGGTGCATGGCTTGTGTATCTAGCACCCAGATCAAGCAGCAGGCCAAGAGTATCTCTAACTCCCAGAAAAGCCCCTTTGTGTCCCACATGAGTCGTTACCATCCCAGAAGCAATCACTCTCCTGCCTTCAGGTCTGGATTGTAATTGTGTAACAACAGAATCATGCAGGAATCCTTGCTTGGTTGGTACCATGCTTCCAAGCTTCACTGCACTGTTGTGTGCTGTGGGTGTCCATGTGGATCTCACAGCCATGCAAGACTCAGTAGGAGTGGGACAAGACCTACTCATCCCTTCTAATGTGACAGCCACGTGGCTGGTTTCCTGTTTCTGACTCTTATGAACAGTCTAATATGCATTGATGAAAGTGTGTGTGTGCGTGTGTGTGTGTGTGTATACACACACTGAGAGAGATAATGAAAAACCCTTTCATGAATCAGCTGTTCTTGTGCCCATGTCCGCCTGCAGAGCACAGGAGTTTCCGGCTGTTCCATGTCCTCCATGGTGCCTGCCACTGGTACTAAATGCTGAAAGTTTAATTTTTATTGTATATCTCTAGTCCAAATTCAAGTGGTTTTGCACTTTGGTTTTGGAAGACAGGGTCTCCATGTAGTTCAGGCTGTGCTCAAACTCACTATGTAACTAAGGATGACCTTAATGAGCCCTAAGACACTCACTATCTGTCTATAGCTTCAATGCCACGGTCTCTCCCCACCTCCTTAATGGAGGTTCAATGCCATCTATGAATGAAATTCATCAACTCAAAGGTTGTATTTTAGTTACAGAACATGACGGATTCTTGTTCTCTCGCTCTCTTGGGTGTCCCCTTGCCCTTCCCCATCCCTTCCCCTTCCTCTCCCTGTCCCCTTGCCCTTCCCCATCCCTTCCCCTTCCACTCCCTGTCCCCTTGCCCTTCCCCATCCCTTCCCCTTCCTCTCCCTGTCCCCTTGCCCTTCCCCACCCCTTCCCCTTCCTCTCCCTGTCCCCTTGCCCTTCCCCATCCCTTCCCCATTCCACTACCTGTCCCCTTGCCCTTCCCCATCCCTTCCCCATTCCACTACCTGTCCCCTTGCCCTTCCCCATCCCTTCCCCTTCCTCTCCCTGTCCCCTTGCCCTTCCCCATCCCTTCCCCTTCCTCTCCCTGTCCCCTTGCCCTTCCCCATCCCTTCCCCATTCCACTCCCTGTCCCCTTGCCCTTCCCCATCCCTTCCCCATTCCTCTCCCTGTCCCCTTGCCCTTCCCCATCCCTTCCCCATTCCTCTCCCTGTCCCCTTGCCCTTCCCCATTCCTCTCCCTGTCCCCTTGCCCTTCCCCATCCCTTCCCCATTCCTCTCCCTGTCCCCTTGCCCTTCCCCATCCCTTCCCCATTCCTCTCCCTGTCCCCTTGCCCTTCCCCATCCCTTCCCCATTCCCGTCTCCCCTCTTCATATGTTCATGGCCGTCCTCTACTTCTCTTCTCCTCTCCTCTCCCCTTCCCTCCCCTCCCCTCCTCCTCCTCTTCTTCTTCTTCTTCTTCTTCTTCTTCTTCTTCTTCTTTTCTTCTTCTTCTTCTTCTTCCTCTCTCTCTCTCTCTCTCTCTCTCTCTCTCTCTCTCTCTCTCTCTCTCTCTGCATCTACTACCCTCTTAACTCCCCTCCCCATGCCCTGAATAAACTCTATTCTATACTGAAAAAAAAAAAGAAAAAGGAAAAAAGAAAATAACAGTATTTATGACCAATTTATCTTTCTTTTTTTAATTTATAAATATCGAGAAACTCCAGTTAGTAGAGAAAGTATTCCTTCCTCAGAGTAGAAGGCTCAGAGCTGTGAAACCCCCAAGGTGGTGGAAACCATCTCTGTAGACACTCAGACAGGCCGGCACCTCTGCTCTCTGTCCCGCCAGCTCATCCTTCCCTAAATATCTAGACTCTCCCCAAACTTTCCCTTTTCCTGGCTATTGTTGTAAAGATCTTCCTCAAAATTTTTTTTCTATATTTTTCCATCTATAAATCACCAAACTTCATTTAGTCATGAATTCTTTCATCCAAAGAGTATCTGTTGGCATCTGTAAAGAAGATCAAAGCTAACAGTGGGAGTTCTAAATGTACAGATTCATGTACAGAGCCATGAGTGTATAGACAGGGCCAGCAGGGTGGCTCAGTGGGTAAAGGCGGCCAAGCTTGATGTGCTGTTGGGTTCCTGGAACCCACTGGCGGGAGAGCACAGACTCCTCTCCGCTGTATGCGCGCTGTGGCGTGTGCACAAATAAACAGGTGTGATTTAACAATTAAGATCATTAATGTAGCTGGGCGGTGGTGGCGCACGCCTTTAATCCTAGCACTTGGGAGGCAGGCGGATTTCTGAGTTCAAGACCAGCATGGTCTACAGAGCGAGTTCCAGGACAGCCAGGGCTATACAGAGAAACCCTGTCTTGAAAAACCAAAAAAAAAAAAAAAAAAAAAGATCATTAATGTAAAGGGATGAAAAATATTTAAAGTGCTGCATGAGATTTACAAGATAGCCTTTCTGCTACACTTCCAGTCATAATCACATTTCTATTAGATGGGGTGCACTCAGCGGCCCTGACCTCTGAACCCTGAGGTAGTGTGAAGATCCAGCCTGTCAAGTGAGAAGCTCCCCTCCTCTCCAAGTTCCTATGAAAGGCACTCAGAGCCTGCCATGAATTCTTGATGAGAATGAAATCTGCTTCCTATCAATTGTTTTACAAGGCCCAGTAAAGTGGTATGCATGGAGTTATGCAATGATAGTCATCTGATTATTTGTATTTAAACCCTAAAAAGTAACTCCATTACACTTCTCAATTTTACTTCCTCACAGAGAATCAGATGATTATCACTATGTAACTTCATGCATGGCGTGATTTCTTAGCTTTGAGGATAAATAAGGGGATGCGGCCAAGGCCACGGGAACTCACGCTTGTCTGTGACCTTGATCACCATGCTCTCCGCAGAGAAAAGGGTCTGGGCAGGGAGAGGGTCGTGCTGTCCATGAGAGTGACCCGCCGCCCACAGAATGCAGCTTTCCATTTCCGCTTCAGTCACGGCCACACAAGGTTCCTCAGTAAATCACAGTCATTTGGAACCATTTTTCCAGTCACATGACCACAGGAGGATTTTTTTTCCCCTTTTAACTAATCATTTCAGAAAGAATCCTTAGGAAAGGCATCCTCTGATAAAAGCACGGTGCTAGGTTTCAGCAGCGAGAATTGTACTCTGTAAGTACAAAGTCAAAATTGTGGACAGAGTCAGGCCTTACCGTGTACATAACTACACCAGTTAGGTCTTGTCAACATGATGCAAACATAAATATATCTAGGAAGAAGGAATCCATCAGTCCTGTGAGCGTGTCCGTGGGGCATTTTCTTAATTAATGGTTGGTGTGGGTGGCCCCACCCCAGGGCTAACGGTCCCTGGTTGTATAAGGAGGGAGGTCGAGGGACAAAGCAGTAGGGCAGCACTGCCCGGATGGCTCCTGAGTCCGCTCCTCTTGGAGCTCCTGCCCCGACTCTCCTCACCGATAGACCGTGCTCAGGCCCTGTGAGCCAAGTAAACCCTTCTCCCCCAGGTTGCTTGGGCGGTGGTGTTTATCACAGCAGCAGAAGCAAACAAAGGCACCTGTAATTCCAGCACTTGGAAGGTAGAAGCAGGAGGATCGGGAGTTCAAAGCCAGCCTCAGCTACGTAGTAAACTGCAGGCCCATCTGGGCAGAAAGAGACTCTGTCCCAAACAAGCAAACAAACAAACAAACAAGCCAATGAAGATGAGGGTGGCAGCCTAAACTGTGAGACTGAGCTGGGAACCAGCTCCTTGGCGGGCAGGAAGAACCATCTGGGTTTCGAAAATCAAGCATTTTAAATGCAAAATGCAAGCAATAAATCACAGGCTGAGGGAAGGACACCATTTGGCACACAATCCATCCCAGACCTAACACCGAGTCCCCATAACTCAGTTCCAATATAATACCCTTCGAGGACCCCTGTAAGAGCCACCTCCATGATAGGCACAGCCAGGAAGAGGAAGAACCCCAGAGATCAAGGCCACACAGGCCTTCCATCCTGTGAGCAAACCCGGCTGACAAAAGGGAGGAGAGAGCTAGCTGCCTTCCACTTTTGTTGGAGTATGGCTCCCGGGAAATGACTGATTACAAGACATCTCAGTCTGTTGAACTGACCCCGGGTCTACTTTGCCCTCATCCTGAGGCCTCCTTCGCCTCTGCAGGCTGCTGGTCAAGGTCATGGTGTAGGATAGGGGTTGTTTTTCTCGATGAAGAATGCAGCTATGGTGCCTGCCTCCCCAGAAAATTAGGAAAAACACACATGAAAAAGCCAAGGGATCAGGGTAACATCCCAGGATGCCTCTCTCTCAAGTTCATCACCTAGCTTTTCAGACCGGATCAGTTCTACCCCAGTTGATCTGGGAGGATTGCCCCAGTAGATCAAAGTCCCTAATCCCTTTTTTTTTCTCCAGGAAAACACATTGTTTCAATCCATTCTTCTCTAGGGATTTGGTTGTAAGACCTCCTCCAACTAGCAACAGCGGTTGTATTTGTGTTAGCGACCCAACCTGATTACATGTTTGCTTTGTGGGTTTCAACGTGATATGCAGATAATGAATGTTGTGCACTAAACCCTTCAGAGTGGTCTATTGCTCAGAAGAGGTAAGCTAAAATTCATAAAACATATACCTAACATCATGTAATTTCTCAGGCAGCTTACTCTACAGATATGTGTGAAGAATTGTTTTGCCAGGAAAAGGCCTTACATTCTCTAAATGACCCTCATACCTCAGTGGTAGTGTCCCCTAGATTAGTGCTTCCGGGCAAGAAAAGAGATAGATCTGTCTTATTTCTTCAGGGATGTTTTCCTCGCAGTCATTGGGATCAATAGAATTGAAAGATGGAGCTCGGTAGGGAAGTGTGAGGCAGAGTTCCACATCTCTGTGAGAGGTGACCTAAGCTCTGTCCCTCATGTGCCACCAGCCAGAGGGCCAGGACTCCAGGAGTGAGTGGTCTGTCAGCCCCAGGTTTGCTGAGGAGGCTCAGGGCTGAGGGAGGAGCATCACCTAGTACTGGGCTCTCAAGGAGTGACTTCTTACCTTCCACTTAATGCCATTTGCTGCTGGCGAGCTGCTTAGGAAAACCCTCCTCCACAGGCAGTCCTTACCAACACTGGCTTAGGGTTAGGGTTAGTCATCCTATATAGACTCTCTCTAGATAGACACTCTACCTACAATCTCTCTAATGGCTGCTTAACAATTCTAGCACCTAGTCTCAGCAGTCCTCTGTCTAACACACACTTGTTCTGCAAATGTCAAAGGTCTGTGTACTCCCTAAAGAGAATACATCTGCAGGTGTCTGTAAGCCCCAAGCGTTATGTCCACTGTCAGTCAGCCCCCATTTACCGAACTGAGAAGCTCCCATGTGGTGCTCTAAGTGCCCAGTCCCTCCCCTCTCCCCTCCCTTCTCCCTTCCCCTCCCCTTTCTCTTCCCTTCCCCCTCCCTCTCCCATATGCTTTTCAGAAATGACCCTGCAGATCTGTATAGCTGGCCACGGTGTCAAAGAGCTTCTAAACACACATGGTGCTCCTCATAGCCCTGCCTCTGTTAAAGGCAACATGCTGTGTCTTTTCCTAGCTGCTTTCTGTTGCTGTGACAAACACCTTGACCAAAAGCAAGTTGGGGGAGAAATTTCAGCTGTTATGCAGGGAAGCCAAGGCAGGATCCTGAAGCAGAAACCGTGGATAAACACTTCTTACTGACTTGCTCCCTCTGTCTCCTGTTCAGTCTACTTTCTTATACAACCCAGGACCATCTACTTAGGGAAGACACTGCACACAGTGGTCTGGGCCTTCCCATTCCCCACAGGCCAATCTGATCTGAAAACAAAATCACTGTGTTGTTGGAACTCCTTCTTAGGTGGCTCTAGGTTGTGTCGAGTCAACAAAACTGAGCAGGATGCTTCTTAGAGTATCATTCCTCCAGTCGCAATGACCCCAGGGGCAAAGTACTTGCTTCACAAGCCGGAGGGCCTGAGTTCTGAGCTCTAGGACCCATTCACCCATGTAAAAAGGTAGGCATGATAGTGTGAGCCTATAGTTACAGCACGAAGGGGCAGAGATAAGAGGATTACCGGAGCCTTCCCACAAGCCAGCAGAGCTGGTCAATAAGCTCTAGGGTGGTGAGAAACCCTGTCTCAAAAGAATAGGGTGGGGAGCTATGGAGGAAGTGACCTAACAAGGACCACACACACACACACACACACACACACACACACACACACGCACGCACGCACGCACGCACGCACGCACGCACACACGCGCGCGCGCGCACACACACACACTGGCATCTGAGGTTTAAATAAACCACATCTTCTGAATCCATTCTTCCGTTGAGGGACATCTGGGTTCTTTCCAGCTTCTGGCTATTATAAATAAGGCTGCTATGAACATAGTGGAGCATGTGTCCTTATTGCATGCAGGTAAAGCCTCTGGGTATATGCCCAGGAGTGGTATAGCCGGATCCTCCGGGAGTGTCACATCCAGTTTTCTGAGGAACCGCCAGACTGCTTTCCAGAGTGGTTGTACCAGCTTGCAATCCCACCAGCAGTGGAGGAGTGTTCCTCTTTCTCCACATCCTTGCCAACAACTGCTGTCTCCTGTGTTTTTGATCTTAGCCATCTGAGGTTTATAAGTTGCAGGACACGGGGAGGCCCTAATGGCATAGAGTGAAGCGGTTCTGACCTGCAGCTGGGCAGGCTGGTATGGAGGCACAGGTTCTCGCCTCCCTGGCCTACGGCCGGCCCGGTGGACTTGCAAGGTCCAGTGTGTAGTGGAATGCTCAGACACATCTCGCATGGAGAGCAGCCAACCATGGACTCAGAGAGACTCCGATTTAAATCCTGCCCTAACACTTAATCTTCAGAACAACCTTGGGCAGGTTGTTTTACAGGCCCCTGACTCCCTGAGATAAAATTAATCAGCCAGAGTGACGGCGGCCGGTTTAGACGGGCCTGGCGGCTGCGGAGTCATCATAAAAGCTGATGCTTCCTAAATCCCGGCCCTTCATTAACTCCTCCACTGCGGGCGTGACACGGAAGTCACTCTGAACCCTGCCTTCTTTGTGTGCAAATGAGGATGATGACTGCATCACTTTTAAAACGAATGACAGCCACGGTGACGTTCATCTTAAATTCCCAGCTTAAATTCATCGCCCTCCCAAAGTCAGACACCACAAGTCACATTCACCATAGGTCAAACCAGCGAAATGAATTTCTATGTGAGAAATGTTCTGGAGAATAAACTTTCTTACTCAGCTTTATAAGTAATTGTGTGCAGGGGTATCAGTGGTGTGCATGGATGCAAACATGTACACGTGTGCACACATGTGCACATGTGGTGGGGCCATAGGTCACCATGTACTTATTATTCAAGACGGTTTCTCTCACTGAGTCAGCTCTTGTGGATGATGCTAGGCTGGTTGGTCAGTAAGGTCTGGAGAGCTGCCTGTCTCCATCGCTCCTAGTGGGCTGGCTGCAGGCGCACACCGCTGCCCCTGCCTTTCCTGTGAAGATGAGGAGATCTAAACTCACCTTCTCTTGAGGAGCAGCACAAGCCTCACAGGCCTCTTAACAACCGTTTCTACTGTGGAAACTTCTGATCCCGAAGGGATGTGTTCGAGAAAAGAAAAGGGAAGGTGCGCTTCATTTACCTTTCTACCTAGATCTCTGTTTATTTTAGACTGATAAGCTGCGGCTGATGTAAACACTCGGCAATCAGGGTACTTTAAAGATGTTTTCTATTTTCATTGAATGTTTATCCTAAGGAGAAATGTATGGTGTCTTCAGCATTGCCTCACGGCGATGCATATTTATGATTTAATAGTCCTACCACTTTTGGAACTTTTTTACATTTAAATTTTCAAAAAAAATGATGTTTACATAATTTTCCCTCAAGCACTTGAGTGATTCTCTAGCGTCCTCTTTCATGATTTTACATACAGACGTCCCTTTCATCTTCTGATGGAGGATTTGTTTATCTTCTCACTTAATCAGGATATTTTAGATGAATATTGAAATAATTATTGGCTTTTAAAAAATCATGTAATCAACAGCTGGATACAGCTGCAAACGATATGCATATTTCATCAGTTTAAAAATGTACTTGTTTTTTTAATAGTAAATTCCATGTAGATGACTTTTAAAATTATTTGACACATAGTTTATAAATAAAGGTGGCTTAATTCTGCTATTAAAGACATCTTAACGTCATATTCCCAACTTTGGAATGTGAAGGACATTTCTACTTACTATTGGTACATAATCCAAGTGTGTGTGTGCGTGTGTGTGTATGTGTGCATGTGTGTATCAGTATATTATACAAGAATACATAGTTTTATATATTAAATTATCAGCAGTGCTTACTATTAACACATTCAAGGCCAGTTCCCTTTATCTGCCTTCGAGTCATCTGGCTCCAATTTCTCCCCTTGGCTGTTACGACTCCTGAATGTGATTATTGAACTGTCCAACCTACTCAATAATTGTGAAAGAGTTCTGTCTTCACTTCCTTCTCATTGTCCTTCCACCCTCCCCGGTCTCCACACTCGCACAGATGCACACACTCATGGGTGCACACACACATTCACACATGCAGGTACACACTCCCACACAAGGTTTCCTCTAAGCACAGACCCACATGCTAGAGGCTTGGTTTCCACTGTGACCACTGGGAGCTGGTGGAACCCTGGGGGACAGAACTTACTAAAAGGACGATGAGTCCCTGAGGACAGTCCTTGGAAGGGAATAAGTACCTAGGAGCCAGCCTGACCCTCTCTTTCTCTTTGCATATTGGTGTCCATGGGGTGAGAAGCTTTGCTCCTCAAGGCCTAGTGATGCCGTCTCCTCTCAGGCTCAGAGTCAAAAGGCCAACTAACCACAGAATCTCCAAAACTGAGTCAAACAGATCTCTTCTCCTATGCAGACTACTTCCTGTATTCTGTCTTAACCATGGAACACTATGACTACAACAGAAAGCACACAGACACACAGTGGTGACCGGGACCTTATTTCTGCAGACTGCAAATTGCTACTGTTTGTACATAGGTAAGTACATAACAAAACATGATTTTCTTTGTCAGAGACTTTACTACTCTTCTCTAAGGACTCTACAACTTCAGAACAAAAAGATACTGTTCTCAGCCCCTCCTTTGTTCGAAAGTTTTTTCCAAAACATATCTTGGAGCAGGGTAGCAATCAGTACACACTTTCTTGGCTACTTCTTCACACACTCAGCTGAGATATGATATATGAGAATGGGATGTTTTCTCCACCGCATTTTAAATCAAGTCTAAAGGAATCAGGGCTAACATGCCAGTTTTTACATACACAAATTGAGGTCCCCTTTATCCCTGCTTCCTCAGTCAGTGCCTAGCATATGGGATAGACATTCAAGGTGCAGCCTGACGGAATGAGTGTCTCCTGTACACAGATCTACACGGGACAGGCACGTGATACACAGATGCCGCACGGGATAGGCGCCCGATCGACCACTGAACTGCACCTAGCCCTTTCTTTTCACTCTTTTTGAGAAAGCATCTTCAGGAGTTGCCCAAGCTGGCCTGGAACTTGCAGTGATCCTCCTGCCTCAGCCTCTTCCGTAGCGAGGACCACCAGCCCGTAGCAGTGGGAACAGCTGTGGCTTTGATTCGGGTGAAAGTGAGAAGTAGAGATGAAGAAATGTCCATCCATTTTCTGAGAAGTGATGCTATGCACTCAGAACGCCACGATGGCACTGGCAATCTACAGCTTGGCAACTGGGAGCAAAGGGGTTTGGCAAGCGTGCCATTGGGGGATAGCAGTCACAATGTGACCACACCATCCTACTGCGGCTGAGATCAACCAGGAGTTCGCGGAGGTCACCAACTCTGACCTCAAGTTAGTCTTTGGGTGATTTGTGAACCAATGAAAACCTTGAGCTCGTGGGAGGAAATGGGGAAGATGTACAGAGGGTCAGGAAATGGAACAGAGGTGTGTAACAATGGGGGCTGGGAGTCTGGGGGTCTGGGGGGAGCCAACAGAAAGTCCCAGACACCAGGAAAGCAAGAGGCTCCCGGGGCCCAAGAGGGATGAAATGAGCTGAAATACCCAACCAAAGGGAGAGATAACCTGTAGAGACCATATCCAGAAGTTAGGCAAGGCCCCCGGTTGAGGGATGGGGCCACCCACCCTTCTCAAAATTTAAACCCAGTATTGCTCCTATCTAAAGGAAATATGGGGACAAAGAATGGATCAGAGGCTGAAGGAAAGGCCGTCCAGAGGCTGCCCCACCTGGGGATCCATCCCACATCAGACACCAAACCCATTGCTGAGGCTAGGAAGTGCTTGCTGACAAGAGCCTGATATGGCTGTGTCCTGAGAGGCTCAGCCAGAGCCTTACTGATACAGATGCAGCCAACCATCGGACTGAGCAGGGGGACCCCAATGGAGGAGTTAGGGGAAGGACTGAAAGTGCTGAAGGGGTTTGCAACCCCATAAGAAGAACAACAATATCAACCAACCAGACACCCCAGAGCTCCCAGGAACTAAACCACCAACCAAAGAGAACACATGGAGGGACCCATGGCTCCAGCCGCATATGGAGCAGAGAGGATGGCCTTGTGGGGCATCAAAGGGAGGGGAGGCCATTGGTCCTGCAAAGGCTATTTACCACAGCGTAGAGGAATGCTAGGGCGGTGGGGTAGGAGTGGGGGTGGGTTGGTGGAGGAGCACCCTCGTGGAAGTGTGTGGAGGAGTATGGGGGGGATTCTCAGAGAGGAAACCAGGAAGGGAGATAACATTTGAAATGTAAATAAGCAAAATAACGAATAAAAGAAATGTAAGAAAATTAAAAAGAAAAACTCCATGTAACACTAAGACTATAATATACATTTTATCACTTATAATTTTTTATTGCACTTTCATTCAGACAGTTAACAACATATTCATTCTGACTATGTCAAAATAAAAAAAGAAAAAGGAAAGAAAGAAAACCTTGAGCTCACTGTGTGGCCTTAGTCCGTCCACACAGGGCGTTCCAAGCATGAAAGCACGTGTGTGCAGGAAAGACATCTTAACGATGGACGGTCTAGCCCAATCCACGGCTTGCTGATCACAGCGAGCCCACGGAATTGATAAAGGCTTGGGGTAGACAACATGCCTAAGTCCAACAGAACAGCTTTCACATACAAACCCTACTTGAAGACACTGCCACCTTTAATCAAAGGGTCTCCAAAATATAATTTTCTTTGTTGCCTTTTTGGAAATAGGTAGCCATTTAAGACGGTCAGAGGTTCTCAACCTGTGTGTTGTGACCCCTTTGGGGGTTGACCAACCTTTCACAGGGGTCACCTAAGACCATCAGAAAACACGGATATTTACATTATGATTGATAACAGTAACAAATTACAGTTATAAAGCAGCAAAGAAGATAATTTTATGGTTGGGGGTCACCACAACATGAGGAGCTGTATTAAGGGTCACAGCATTAGGAAGGTTGAGAACCACTGGTCTAGATGCAGAGTATGCAGGGTGTCGTTGGTAAGGTGAAGATATAGGGAGCCATCTAACCTTACACTCTGCATCTTGACACCGATGACACATTTGCACACACCCCACCCTGTCTAACCCCCTCCAACTTGGTGATGATGATATGGTGGGTTGGAATACGCAGTCTGTTTAATGCATTGCAATGTCTTAATATTTGCTGAGCTGAGTTGGAACGAAACATAAGGTGTAGCCAGAGCTGGCACCCGGGCAAGCTAAATGCCTTGGCCATCTGCTCCTTTGAGGCGTTTGTATCTCGGGTCCTGTTTGCTTTACTGTAGCTGCCATGTGTATGCTGGGGCGCAGATCCAAGCCCCTTCTTAAAACCATCTCCATCCCGCTCCTGACCTCTGCCCATCTGAAATGATGGCTCGGATCTCTGCTTTTAAATTTATGTTTGAGCTCAGGGGTTGGTTCAAACGTATACTTTCTTGAGTGGCATGGGTCTGATTTGCTAATCTCTTTTCTGGTTTCTGGTTTCACAGCACCTCCCCAAGCCCCCCGAGTCTGTGCTCTGGTCCCTGGTATTTGCCACACCTCACTCTCCTTCCACCAGAGCTAAGTCGGCAGTCAGGTTATCTCAGCGAAGCCACCGCTCTGTCTTCGAGCCCGCCTACTCTGATTAATTAAATGATTTGTTGACACACTCAGATTTCTGTTTACTCTAGCACGTAAGTTCCAGCCAAGATAATTCCATCCAGAGCTCCAGGACTCTCCTGTGACAAAATGCTGAAGCAGGAGAATGTGTCTGAGCGAGCTCGTGCCCAGGATCTACCAATATGGCTTCCTCTTTTCTCTTTCCTCCTTATTCACAACATGGGAAGTCATTATCAATTTTTGGCTCTTCCCATCTGTTCTCTGTTTTAAATCCTTTGCCTGATGGTCCTTAGACCAAACTATAAGTCTTTAAAGATATTAGTGAATCCCAAATCTACTATTCCTACTAAAACATCAACAAAAGTGAGTTCTTAAGTACGTGTGTGAGTTCAACTTTGTTGAAAAATAAGGTACTTGCTAAGAGCTAGCTGTACTTGTAGCACATAGTAGGTGTTGTAGACAAAGGGGAGAATAAGGCATCAAAAGCCAGAGCCTCACCATCCAGATGATAAAAGCAAGAGAAGGAAGATAAATTGCTGTCCCTCAGTAGACAGGCAGGGTTGGAATTACTAAGGAAACATACATAGTATGACGTTGCAACAGAACTGTTCAGAGAACTCTCAATGATGACCAAATAATCCACATCTCTGCTGCTCGAGACAATAGCCACTAATCACTCAGGGTTATTGGCATTTGAAAATTGGCAATGTACAAGCACAAAACAGAATTTTCAATTTCATTTAATGTGTATGTGTGTGTTAGTATGTGTTCATGTGTGTGTGTTCATGGGTATGGTACATGTATGTATGTGTGGTGCATGTATGCATGGTGCATATGTGTGGTGCATGTGTGTATGATTTCCTGTGTGTGTGGTATATGTGTGTGTGTACAAACCACACATATGTTCTTATGTGTTGGTGCATGTATGTGTGTGTAGTACATGTGTGTACATGTGTGTGCATGTGTTCATGTGTTTGTGTGTATGTGTATGTGTGGTGAGTGTGTGTGTGTTTGTGTGTACGTTTGTATGTGTGGTGAGTGTGTGTGTGTGTTTTCCCATATGTGGACAACCTGTAGTGCTATCTTCAGGTGCTACCTCACACATGCACCACACATACACACGTGTCCCACACTCATGAACACACACACACACACACACACACACCCTTCTCACTGGACTAGAGCTTACCAAGTAAGCTGGTAGGGCCTGAGGTTCTCATAATCGCGAGGCACACTCCAGCTGAGCTATCTCCCCAGCCCAGGAATAACATGTTTATACAATCACGATGCCACGGACCCTGGCCTGCAGGTCGTGGGAACAGCAACTGTGAGGCAAAGAAGAATCTGTCCAAGCAGATATATCTGGTGTGACTTTCCATCGGAGATGCTGGTAGTGAAATAGGCTACTCTGGGAAATACCTTTGAGGGAATAAATAACTGCTGTCAGGGAGGAAGAGTCTGAATTTGAAGAGGTGACTTCCCACTAAGGGACTTCCTGTCTCATTCTCTGACCAGTTAGGGTCCTGCTCCCTCGGACACCTTCAGGAGGAAGAGGAAAGTTCCACAGTTAGACTTCAGAGTGGAGTGTAAATGCCATCCTTGACTTCAAGCCCTGTGGATTCTCAGACAACCAGAGACAAGTCCGAGATTGGGGAGTGGAGAGTTCCCTGGCAGGAGCATGGGTCGAAACACTTTTCACGGGATACATGAACAAAGGTCTGTTTACCCCAGATAGGATCTCTATCAAGAACAAAGTCATCCCAGGTTAATGGACAGTGAGTCTGAGGGCCTGTTTGTAGAGCAAGGGGTTTCTTAGAGTAGCGTCCACTGATCCAAAAAGAACAGTATCAGCAAAAAGGCCCACCATGTTGACCACCTAAGAGCTGCCCCTCTACCCGGGCTCCTGCTTCCTATTTAATCCCGGTACCCCTCTTGCTAGAGTACATGCAGCCAGGGAGCAGGAGGGATCAATGGGGGGAGTCTGATGCGAGGGTCTGGTGGCTCTGCCGTCCCAGTTTTACTAAGGATGTGGGTTACGACTACCCGCTGCCATAGATCCTGTATCATTTTATTTATTGTCATAACTACAGGGTCAACGTCATCTTGGTTCCATGGTGGTGAGGGGCGGGTGGTCATGCTATGCTGAGAGGAAAGGCTACAGTACAGCAGGGTAACAGTGATGTCAGGAACAGCAGCAGGAGTCACTGAACATCTGTGAGTCTTACAAGGTATTTCACCGCCTGTTACTCTACCAAAGTGTTCTCACAGCCCCCATGAAGTGGGAACCAACATCTACACTTTGCAGGTAGAGCCCAGAGGCATAGGGAGGCTGTGGTGTTTGTCTGAGGTCACGTGTCATGCTACTCGCACATTCAGGATCCCATCTGACCAGTCTGGGTCCAGATTCTCTGCTTTGTCCTCAGCCATCATCTCCCTGCCTCTGTTCATTATTTATCACTTAGGGGACATGCTGAAACTACTCAAAGAAACTCAGATGAGAACCCAGGGGCACTCCATAAATGATTCTCTTTCCAGAAAATCTGCCTCGTGGCACGGCTTCATCCACACCACTCAAAAAGCCAGGAGAGTCCTGCCTGATCAGGTGTTAACTGTTCCAGGGTTGTCACAGAAGTCACCGGACTCAGTTAGCAGCAGTCCTTCCAGGATCATATGTCAGTGTGGGAGTGTCATATGTCAGAGACCTTCATTATTTATTTCTGCACTTTCTAACAGACTCTCCTTCATCTTCAAATATGGAGTGTTCCACAGATGCCTATCTGTCAGATCATAATAATAAATGTGATAGTTATATCTGCTGGTGTGGGAGCAATGGGTAGGTATGGGTGATGTCATTAACCCCCTGGACGCACAAGTCATGGAGCCAGGCCTCCTCTAAAACACAAATGGGGACCCCAGCTCCCCAGGTCAGTAGTTGTCTGTGTCTTTCCCAGGAATGACTCTTGGCTGTCACTTAGCTTTCCATCCCTGGTTGGCCCAGCACATCTGCTTCAAGAAGGGCTTTCTTATAGAACACAGGACCACCAGCACAGCAGTGGTACCACCCACAATGGGCTGGGCCCTCCCCACATCAATCACTAAGAAAATGCTCTACAGGTCTGCCTATGGCCTGATGAAATGGGGACCAATATGAGTTCAACTCCTCTCTGATTTATCCCTGCTTCCTTCAGGACGTCCACGATAACCCCCTACATGCGAATCTGCTGGGCATAGTTTAATATGCAATGTTCCCACAGGCTTATGTTTGAACATCTGGTATGGTGTCTGGGGAAGCTGTGAAAACTTCAGGGGCTATATAAGGGCAGGCTGTAAGATCCTACAGCTGAGCCCACTTCCTGTCTGCTCTTCTCTTCCACTTCTTTAGAGACCCAGCAGGGAAGCTCTCCTTACTGATGTGAACGAAATCTACTGCTGTCCTCACTCAGCTCCCCGCCCTTGAGGTCTCCATCAAGTGAATTAGGAAGAGACACTCGGCATAGTATGCAAGCCATTTGGGGTTCATTACAGAGTAGGGTGGGACACCTCCCAAGGAGGAGACGGGTCAGTGGTCACAGGGACCCTGCAGAGGAAAACAGCCCAATAGGGTAAGAATGGACGAAGGCTCAGGGACCTTCCAGAGCAGCACGCTCTGGGGGGAGGGGCGGTGGTAGACGGTAGAAGGAGATACAGTCGTGCCCAGGTACGTCTTCAGACAGACTTTATACTAGTTCTCTAGAGCTTTCCTGGAGGACCCAGGTGACTGGCAGGCCCATTTGGACGGAATCTTAAAGGGAAAAGCAATGTTTAGTCTTCACCAGAATGCCTCTGCTAGTCAGTAACCATACAGGTTTTCGGCAGCTCAGAACGACATCTCTACACCCTGGACCAGTGCTGGGACTCAGATCCCATTCAGGTGACCAATAATCACGTAAACATGCAGATGAAGAAGATCTAGAGAAGGTCTCTCATGTGGGGTTGTCAGGGCCCTGGGCTCTGTCTGTGGTAGGCAAGCGGTTGGAGAGCCCTGCTATTACAGTTTCCGTCCCTCACGTCTGGATGGCTTACTGAGCTCAACACAAATGGAGGAGTCCCTTCCTCGGCGGCTCAGTCTCTGCCTGACCTTGTCTGGAGAGTGTCTCTGAGCACAGGGGCCTGGCCTTGTCTGAAAAACAACCTTGTGCAGGGCTCTCTGCACACACGGCATAACTCAGCACACGTGTCCTGCTCTGGCTTCCCGCCAGCATGATAATTAGGTACTGTACTATGACCAATCAACCCTTCCTGCCGGCGTGATAATCAGGTACTATGTTATGGCCAACCGGTCCTTTCCACTTGTACCGGGAACAGTCCTTGCATACCCCGCCCCAGCCACCGTGGTCTCCGGAAGTCCTTCCGCATACTCACAGCCATCTGAACCCTGCCTGTTCCTGCTCCCTTTGTCCTCGCTGCCCAGAGGAGAGCCCTCATAGGTGGTGTCTTCTAAGAACAGGATAACAGCAGATTTCTAGAATGTCAGCTGAGATGCGCTGCTGAGATCCATCTCTTCTGCACCCTCCTATGGGGTCACTGTGACTTTATGCAGCCTCACATTTGTTAAAATGTGAAGCTAGTTAACTTCAGAAAGGAGGATCAGGTCGAGATTCTTTTCTCTGTTTGAGACAGGGATATGTAGCTCAGGCTGGCCTGGAATTCACTATACAGCCTAGGCTGGCCCCTAATGCACAGAAATCCTCCTCCTTCAGTGTCTTGGGTGCTGGACTTTGGATTGTGCATGGCCTGGGGTTGTAATAAGGCTCTTTAGAGGAAAATGTCACTATTAAGGAAAGTGATCAACTGCCTTCACGATAACCTGACTCAACAGAGAAAACAGTTGTGTGTGTCCACACACGATCTAGGACAACACAAGAAACAACATCCTGGCTGTGAGGAAAAGCTGAGTGTGTGGGTGAGCGTGGCAGTCACTTTAGAATATTGTCCTCTGGGGAAAAAGGACAACCACGGTACCCATCGAAGCGTTTGGAATTCCATAAAATCCCCAATGCCCACTAAGTCAGACTCTCTGCAGAACAACCCTGGTCAGAACTTGGAGATGTCTAGAGCGAGGTTGTGGGTGGTTGTCATGGCTCAGGATCCCAGTGCTGGGGAGACAGACACAGGAAGGTCCCCTCCGCTGTCCAGTCAGCTACCCAGTCATCAAGCCTTGGGTCCCAGTGGGAGACATGGCGGATGTCTGAGGATTGACATGTAAAACTGTCTTCTGGACTGCACACTCATACACATGCGTGTGCAGGTGTGCTCCTGCTACACATTTATGTACACTTATACACATGCATATTCAGGAGTGCCCCTGCTACATAGACATGCACACTCATACACATGCATATGCAGGTGTGCCCCTGCTACACATATATGCACACTTATACACATGCATATGCAGGAGCGCCCCTGCTACATAGACATGCACAGTCATACACATGTGTGTGCAGGAGTGCCCCTGCTACACATATACATGCATAAAAGAACAGGATGGAGAAGCAGTCCTCTCTTTTATCTCTCTTATATATATTATTTATTTGCAGTGTGGTAGATTGAATCCAGGACCTTGGGGATTCTGGGTAAACACTGCACCATGAAAATATAACCCACCCCTAATTTCTTAAGTTTTAAAAATTTATCTTTTGTTAGTGTTTGAATATGGTTAAACATTTCATTTCCCTAAGAGGTAACTGCCTGTAATAAAAATAGTAAAAGAAAAAGGGAATAAGTTATAAAACCTGAATGATTGAAAGTAAATATTGTTGGCTACTATTTTTCTGAGCTTATGTGTGTGATAGAGAGAGAGAAAGAGAGACAGGGATAGAGACAGACAAATAGATATAGAGACAGAGAAGGAAGAGACTGGAAGAGAGAGCCCTGATAACTTTACTCAACATTTTTTCTAGCTGAACACATTGCAGAAGTTTGAGCATAAGACGAAGGAACGGCAGGAAGGAGGCAGAGGCTGATGAGAACTTCCGAAAGGGCGGGACGCGTGTGCGCGCACACACACACACACACACACACACAGGTGAGAACTGGAGTCGAGTCCCTAGGACCTATGTAAAGCCAGGCAGGGCTGGCAGATGTCCGAACTCCCATAATGGGGTGCAGAGACAAGGTATCCCCGGGGCAAACTGGCTAGACAGACCAGCTGGGATTGGTGAGCTCCCAGAGAGGAAACCCTCTCTCAATAACTACAGTGGGGTGCAGTTAAGCCTGTGATCGACTTAGGACCTTCACATGCACCTGCACACATGTCAGTATGCACACACATGATGTCCACATACAAACCAATAAGGAGCCTAAGAGAACACATGTAAGGACTCTACATAACACTGAAACTCTAGGTGTTGGTGTGTTTCGCCCGTACATGTTTTGTTCATACCACACACTAGTTCATCGTCTTGCCTTAAGCCACTTCAGAGCAGTAAGATGCTTTTCACAAGCACAGAGCACAAAGCCCTCCAAGTTATGATCTGCTTTTACACTTCTGACAGTCAGGAATTCTGTTCATAACTCACCAGGAGCTCAGCACTATCTCCAGGAAGCACAGGGCTGGTGACCATACTGAGTGCAGGAAGTCAGGGATCAAAGGCAGGAAAGCCAGCCCACCGCTGCCCAGTGTTCCGAAGTTTGCAATCTTCATCAAACATTGAATTTCATTATTATTATGTATTTATTATAGTTTTTTGAGGAAGTCTAATGTAGTCTGGCTGTCTTTCACCTTGCTATGAAGCCAAGGGTGATCTTGAACTCCTGACCCTGCTGCCTCCCTTTCTCCACTGCTTAGACTATAGGCATGGACCACTATGCCCAGTTCAATGTGGTGTGGGGGTTGGACCTAGGACTACATAATGCTCTAGACAAGCATCCTGCCAACTGAGGGCATCCCCATTTTTATGAGAAGCCCGACATACCGATCTTTTATTTGAAATGCATTTAAAAAATGACAACCAATTCAAAAACATGTTAAGAGCCCAACATGGGGCTTCCCTGTGGAGAACAATACACTTGGGACCAGTTTCAGCTTGGGAACTGTTTGTGTGAGACTCTGGGACAAGCTGGTCTCTAAGGTCTCTTTTTGCCTAAACAGTTTTATGATTTTCATTAAGCTATGCTGGGGTTTAAATCACAGTGGCACAAATCCAATTAAAATTGCAGCTGCAATTGCCAGAACAAAGACTCAAAGTCACAGGCACCTAGACAAAAACGGGTCCTGAGAGGAGCCATTCATTACTTTCAGTAAAGTAGCAACAAGCCAGGAGGAAGATCATTAAATCTAATTCAGGAAATGGATACGTTTAGGACCTGGCTATAACTTTCCTGAGACTAGGGAATAACAGACTTGATATCGGTTGCCATTATCAACTGGAAGCTGCTTTCATTTTCTGAAATGGAAAGATCACCTGGGTGCTGATGATATATAACCTTACATGAGAGAGAGAGAGAGAGAGAGAGAGAGAGAGAGAGAGAGAGAGAGAGACCCTTAAGGGAATTCACCGAGTCCTGTCCAGTCACTGGTCCCACTGGTTCAGAGACACATGCACTGTGGTATGAGCCACAATATGACTCTGCAGCCTTAAAATGTCTCAAAGCATCTCTTGTGGCCTAGCAAGAAAGTACCAGAAAATATGAAGGCACATCTACACATGCGATTTGTTCACTGTGAGACCCTATACTTTCTGAACCTACTTTTCATATAAAACACAGAAATTGTTGAGATCAAAACATCATATGCAAAAGGCTGATATTAAAAAAACATAATAAAAAGCTGATTGAGAGAATAAACAACAGATTAGTTGGTTTTGCTTTTTCTAAGAATACCTCACAGGCCAAGGAGATAGCCCAGTTAGTAAAATTCACACAGTCTACATGTGAGGACCTAAGAGATATTCCCATATAAGCCAGGGCATGGTGATGTGTGCTCCAGGGACATGGGGGCAGGAAGATCTCTGTGATTCACTGGCCAGCAGCCCTAGCCAACTTAGTAAATTCCAGACCAGTGAGAGACATTGATAAAAGAAGTGAGAACTGGCATGAACACACATACACGTGCATACACACTCAAATATTCTGAACAATCCAAGACAGGGTTTGTCAGAACACATAAGATACAAGAAGTTTGTATTAGTCGTCGACTAGAGTTAGACTCTAAGCATAGGAAATTACAAATGGCCCAAAGCTTCTCTTCGCTCTACTGCAGCCAGCTCTACAAAGTGCGACCTACGCCATGATGATGTCAGATGGGTGAACATGTTAGTAATTCAAGACCCTGAGAAAATCCAGAGATACTCTTCATGTGCACAGAAATATGTTACCTTAATATTCACGCAGCTTGGTATATCTCAGATCATCACACATGCCCCATTAAAAACATAAGCCACTTTAGTCTTCCACATTGTCAGGTTACAAATTAAAGCTAATCGATGCAGCTAAGCGACATGGAGGCAAGTACATGTTGTCGAAGCTCAGACTGTGCAGAGGATGTGATTTATGGAAACGGTACACTGTTTGTCACAGCTGCGAACCTATGAGACCTTCTTCACTGAGGCCTCCATGAGACTGACAACCAGACACCAGACTTTGAAATAATAATCAAAACAAGATGCAAGAATGTTCTTCTAGAAGACAATTAAGGTCAGGATGAAAGCTCTGGCTGATTCATCCCATCTCTTTGTTTTGGTCAGGGAGATTCTTATCAAAATGAGCCATCATTTAAAACTTCTGACATTATGCATCGATGTTTCTGCTCAGGAACTGTTTGGGGTTTTGTTTGTTTGTTTGTTTTTAATTTGGGATACACCCTTCTGGCTCAGAACTTGACTCTTCAAGACATAGATCTGGCTAGGAAGTTTGTTGAGAGAGTAAAGACCTAGCCTTGCAATCACGAGGGTGTAAAGTCAATACAAAGTCTACATAAAAAGCCAAGCAGGGTGGTACATCTCGGAACCCAGCACCAAGAGGCGTAGACTGCTGGGTCCTGGGAGTGTACAGCCAGCCGACCAAGACTACCTGGTGATTTCCAGGATGTTAAGACCCTGTCCCAAAAATGAGGTGAAGAATGAATGGCTTCCAAGGGTGTCTTCTGGGCTCAAATCACAGGCATACATGCATGCCTGCTCTCTCTCTCTCCTCTCTCTCTCCTCTCTCTCTCTCTCTCTCTCTCTCTCTCTCTCTCTCTCTCTCTCTCTCTCTCTCTCTCTCTCTCTCTCTCTCTCCTTTCTCTCTCTCTCTCCCTCCCTCCCTTCCCCCTCTCTCTAAGTAAATAAAATGCATGCATCTAACCTTCACCCCATTTTTGTTATCTCCCCAGCCTAGCAGATGGGGTGTGGATTGCTTGAAACACAGGCTAACCGCTGTGTTTTTTCTGGCATTCCAACGTTCTGAATATAGGTCTTGGCAGCCGAGAGCCTAGCTTGCAAACTGCCATGAAGTTCTTCGGGAGTTTATCAATTTGTGTTTAGGGACTTTTCAAATAGAAAAAAAAATAAATTATTAGTGTTTTCATAGGAAGTTCCAAGCTCCAAATTGTGTCAAGGGTAACATGCTGGAAAGGCCAAGGCAGGATGAGGTAACCACAGAAGAATGCCATAACTCTACCCAAGGAACAAATCATATGATTTAAAAATGGTGCTAAAATTCTATAAGTTTATGCCACAGGATATGGAAGTTTCTTGCACCTTGAAAGTACTGAATGTAGTTTTCAAAATAAATATGTAAGGCCTAGAGAATTCGAAATCCAATGGTTGCCATAAAAATATTGCATACATTTCCTTGTTTGTGAAGCCACCTCTCAGATGACTTCAGTCCGTGGTACACTCAATATGTCTGTCACATAAGGAGAGCACTTCTTTTTCATTGTTTAAGTAACTGGGACATGAAGGCTGTAAGGCCAAAGGCCACATGGGGAAGAATTTGTGATGCACACATACAGTTTTCCAAGACTACAATCACTTATCAGTCATTCATTTGTGCCTTAATTCATAGACGGGAGTGTAGGCTGCATACTATTCAAACTCAGTCAAGTATAGGTGCACTGTAACTGCTGAAACATTTGGAAGTGAGTGAGAGGAACACGGACTGTCCACGGGCTGCAGACATCGCGCAGAGGTAGGACACCTTCTACCACTTCAGGCCCTGGGTCTACCCTCAACACTGCAGAAGAGAGATTATTGAGCTTGAGTGTGAGTGAACTTCCATGCAACAGTGAGCGGTTACACCATCCGCAGGAGAGCTGCGGCACCACAGCAAGCTGCAGGCTGGTTTACTAGAGAAATTGATCACTTAAGTCCTAAAGGGACTGCAGAGACAGGAGCTGTGGGTAAGCAGGAAGAGCGTCCCCTCAAAATATCCTGGAGCAGAGCTTTTTAACTCCATAGCTCAAGGTTTTCTCCCACATGTTTTGAGAATCAAACAACAGATGGATGGATGGGTGGATGGATGGATGGATGGATGGATGGATGGATGGATGGATGGATGGACAGATGGACAGACAGACAATACAGAGATTGATGATAACTAATTGTTCTTGGAGGCTGTGTGTGCTAAGACTGTTTTGGAATTTAACCTTTTTCACAGAAGCTCTGGGCCACACCCCACAGCCACCACAAAGGCATGGAGCATTGTGAGGATTTAAGAAGAGTTAAGTAAGCGAGTACTTGGAGCTCAGTGTCTCCCCAGAAGCTTCTTTCATCCCAGACAGAACAAGTCACACAAAGCACGTATAACCAGATGCCTCAGAGTGCAACAAAATGCTTAATCAAAAAGCATTTAAAGCTTCTGAGCTCTGTGAAATTGTCTTATTTGCTGGGATTTAATTTTCACTACCTTAATGGTAAGGTAGTGAACCTTAGAACCTAAAGGTGGAAGACATTGTGACTGTTCCATTTCCAAATGTTAGAAGGGACTCCCCTATTCTACTAATTCTTGCAGGGATATATTACTTGATTTAGTAGTAATTCAAGAGTAATTCATTCAGGAGTAATAAACATTGCAAAGGTAGGCACATTAAACAAGGGCCCACTGTACCACTAACGGTGTTCTTACAGACAATTTCCAATGTCAATTTGACTGAATGGTAGGAAACACACCATCGGGCATGGCACTGAGGACATCTTAGAGACGCTTAGCTGAAGACCAAAGACACACCCTGAACGTGGGCAACCCCATGTGAAGGCTTACAGACAGTGAAGCCGGCAGGAAGGCTCAGCAGGAAAGCTCAGCAGGAAAAAGCACCTGCTATGAAAGCCCGATGCCCTGAGTTCAATCCTGGAGCTTACGGAAATGTGAAATGAGAAAACCAATTCCACAGCTCTGTCCTCTGACCTGCACCCCAGCCCATGCACATACACTTATACTATGGCATGTCCACCTACTCATACGCATTACACACACACACACACACACACACACACACACACACACACTAGTAATTTTTAAAAGGAGAGTAAACAAGCTAAGCACCAGCATTCATCTCTCTCTGCTCCCTGATTGCAGGCTCAATGTAAGGAGTCGCCTCACACACTGCCTCACACTCCGCCTCACACCCTGCCTCACACACCGCCTCACACCCTGCCTCACACATCGCCTCACACTCCACCTCACACTCCTCCTCACACCCCGCCTCACACCCCGCCTCACACTCCTCCTCACACCCTGCCTCACACATCGCCTCACACTCCTCCTCACACTCCTCCTCACACACCGCCTCACACTCTGCCTCACACTCCACCTCACACCCTGCCTCACACATCACCTCACACTCCTCCTCACACTCCCCCTCACACTCCAACTCACTCACACTCCTCCTCACACACTGCATGACCTCCCTGCCATGAACGGCTGTATCCTCAAACTATGAGGTGGAACGAACGCTTCCTCCCCATGTGGCTTTCCTGAGATGTTTTCCCAAGGACACTAGAACAGTTGCCCACCATCCCGGCGCCTACTCCACACACGCCTTTTCTTTCTTCAGATCAAAATAACACAAAGGGCATGCACACTTTTCTCCCTGAAGGGCTTTAACTTAACAGCATGTTTTTAATCTCACCATTTTCCAAGCAAAATCATGTCTCAGTTTATTTTTCTTAGCAGATGAGAAGGAAAACCAACAAATTAACAATGCATTGATCATGTTATCTGTAAGAATTTGGTGATTTGCAGTAAATAAGCTAACCGACTGAAGTGCCTAGAGGTCAGAACGGCGCACACCAGCCCACAGGTGTCGGGACAGCCAGGAACGTCTATCCCTACTCTCTCCAGTTTCACTGCTCCGTGTATCCTGTGTGTACGCATCTTACCCTATTAGTGAAATCCCATCAATGCAATTGTAATTGGGAAGGAACAGCCATCTAATTAGCAAAGACTCACCAAGCATCTGATGTGTGCCAGGCAACCAAATAGCAAGTAACAAAAAAGTGCTCCTGATAAAGGCCTTCCAGGGCAGTACGGTCTGAGCTCATCCTGACAGGAGGCCATTTTATATTTCCCTTACAAGTAGGCACTACCTGGAATTATGCCTTGGTTTGTCTCCATGTGTAGTGCGCAAGCGTGGGCTGGATGGGGACTGTCTTGTCACCCCTGGATCTACAGGGATTGGAGCAGAATAGGCCCTCAGTAAATACTTTCTGATGTAATGGCTAACTGATAACAAATACTTCCAAGAAGGGAGATAACAGTTCTGTAAGCCACATCAGGAATCCAGACTTCATCCCACAGCCAGAAGGAAGATTAGGATGGTTTCCCACAGGAGAATGGCAGGATCTGATGTTGTGCATAGCATGCAAGTTTCCCAGAGAAAATTGGCTGGGGTGTGGAAGGACGAGGCTGATAAGCCCCAGGCAGGACGCTATGTACACACAAGACTACTCAATGGTACTCGACGAGGAGAGGTTTAGAGGATAGATTCCAAGGTCTCAGGGATGATGTAACAGAGGGACAGGAGACTCAGCACTGCTGTGGGCGATGAGGAGATGGCTCAGTGGGCAAAGAGTTTGCCTTGAAGCAGAAGGACAGAACTTAGAATCCCAGAACCCCTGAGGGGGAGAAACCCAGCACGGTGGCATGGACTTGTAATCCCAGTGCTAGAGAGGCAGGACAGGTAGATCCCAGGTTCTGTGGTCAGCCGCCCTAGCCTACTTGGTGAGGTAAGCCAGTGAAAGATTTTTATCTCAAAAATAAATAAGCAAAATAAGGGAGAGGGGGGGTCAATGTGGCTGGCTCCTGAGGGAAGACATATGTGATTGACTTCTGAGTACGTCGCATACCTGTGGGTGTGCACACAATCAAGGGGTCCAGGTCTGAATCCCTGGCTGGCTGGGTGGAGTTAATATGCATCATGCATCAAAACAGTAAGCAGCAGAGTATGTGGATATACTTGTGAAAGATCAAGAATTCCAAACTAATCGGTTAGGGTAGGGCACACCTTTAATCCCAGTATTCGGGAGGCAGAGGCAGGTGCATCTCTGTGAGTTCAAGGCCAGCCTGGTCTATATAGTGAGTGTCAGGCTAGTTCCGGCTGCATAGTGAGAGCCTGTACAACACTTAGAAATCAGGGCAGGAGGGATGGGAATTTGAGACCAGTGTGGGGTACATAGTGAGACTCTGCATCAAACCGGAAAACATACACACCAAATAACCAAAGACTTCCATGGTGGGTGGGTGTCCCTCATGTGCCTGCTCTGAGGTGGGAATGTGCACCTCAGGGTCCTGCGTGGCATCCAAGGAAGAATGTCACCAGATAATCTGAAAAATGAGTCTGACTGAGACTGTAAGTTAACCCTAAACGCTTCAGTAAGTTGCGATCTGAACACACTTCTCCTCTGCAACCTCAAGATGCTTAGTGTGCCACCGGCTAAGCATTAGCCTCTGACGGCTGCACCTTCCTGGTGTCAGACTACTCTTCAAGCTCAGTCGCTGAACTATACTGACAGGGGCCAGGCCTGACACACTCTCCAGCCGAAAGGGGAGAAAAACTCATTATGAAGCCATCTGTCCTGAGATCCTGTCCTGGTTTCTAAGCCAAAGAAATCAAGAGTAATTCTGAGAATTTAAATAGCACACCCAGTGTGGGCCAGCTCTGTTGATGCCCGGCTGGCATGCTAGTTTGCCACGCAGCAGGCAAGCCCTCAGACAGCAGCGCAAGGTGTATTACCAAGCGGGTCCCCAGACTGCTGCCTTCATCTCCACAGGAAATAACCACGCAGAAGGTCACTGCTCCAGGCAATGGAAAATCCACTGTTTTCACTAATATCTCCCCTTCTGTATATTTTGTTTCCAGCCTTACATGAAGATATTTGTGTAAAACAAAATTAAAAGATATCAGCAGTGATGAAAAATTAATTGTACGGCCAATCTGAATCTCAATTGTGGTAGGGAGACATTCCTGGGGTCAAGCCTTTCTCCCCTAATTTCATCTAGTCTTATATTCCTGGTCCCTATCCTTTCTCTCTGTGTTCTGTAGGACAGGCTCTCCAGTAGCCCAGACAAGTGTCAAGCTGTCAGGGATGACCTCTGACTCTTGATCGGGCCCTAGGGACATGCACATGGCCGCCATGCCTCTTACACCATGCTGCAAATGCAACCTGGGCTCTTACGCATGCCAGGCGAGCACTCTGTCAACTGAGACAGGTTAATCAGAATTTTATAAGCAAACACTCCAAGGCGAGGCCGGTTGGAGTAGGCTGTCCCAGGGGAGGGAGCAGGCCAATGCACTGTGTTGTAAATTTTAAATAAACTTGTATGAATATGTATGAGGTGGGTGGCATTCTAATGGAGTAAGGTGACCTTATTTTTCTCCTGAATCACATCGAACTGGATCTGCATTTTATAATATGTCTTTACATGAGCCTCTAGGAATGCCCACAGAGGGGGTTTCAGGTTCACAATAACATTAGGTCTTTTGGGGACACAGACCATCCAATACTACACAGGTGTGGGAGAACACCCGGGTACTGTAGTTTCTGATGTAGTGGGAATGGTTTGGCTTAACCACAGAGGGGTGTTCCGATATTCCACCAGGGGACATAGCTACCATGGCAGTTTTTCTGTTTATCAACTGTTCGCCTGTCCAGTATCAATCTATCCCAGAGTTTATCCTTCATTCATATCTATAGCTTTATCGTTCAATCATAACCTTTTCCAGGGCTCTGTATGTCATTATAAGAAATTGAACAAACACCCACCTCCCACTACTGTGAACCTGGATTGCCATCCATGGGGGAGAAGCTGCCCAAAGGAGCTTCTCTGAGACCCGGGTGTGTAAGAGATCAAGGTCTGTGGAGGCGATGGGTTTCTCCTCCATAGCAGATCCAGGTGAACGGAGTCGAACACCACCACCAGCTCCGCGAGGGGGGCACATTCCCAGCTTCACATACAGCTGAGTGCTGCTTTCAGAGCAGGGCAAGTAGGAAAAGCACAGCCATCGCCTTCACACCATCCCAGCACCTGTATCTGCTTCCGACTCTCAAGGCTAGCGGTCCACCTCAGCTTCCCCGTCAAGGACTCCCCTCTGCTCTGCGGCCATGGGTCTCCCTTTACTCATCCATACACCAAACCCTCAGCTGTAAGCTTAGGCTGACCTGGACCCTGGGTCCGAGACGGCCTACCCATCCAGACGCTCAGTTTCTGAATCCTGGTAACCTACAAAATACAAAGAGGCTTGCAACTGGTAACCCTGACACCTTCAAAAGGCAAAACATAATACCGTTGTTTTTTTTGGGTTTTTTTGGAAGGCAACTTTTCCTATATCCACTGAGTCAGAAAACTGCCTGTACTCTTTGGCCCAGAAGCTTGACCCAGTTGTCTAACAGAAATGACCAGAGACACACGGTGTTCATTCTGTGGCTGTAACAAATACCATGGCCAAGAGCAACTAACAGGAGGGAAAGATTTATTTGGCTTCTAGTTCCAGGTCACATCTAACACTGAGCGAAGTCAGGAAGGAACCCAAACAAGAACCGGAAGCAGGGACCACAACACGAAAGTTCCTCATTGTGCTTGCTCACGCTCTGCACAGCTAAATCTCCTCATACAGCCCAGGACCACTGCCCAGAGATCTGCGCTACCCACAGTGGGCGGGGCCTTCAATATCAATCACTAACCAAAACAATCCCCTGCATGCTTACTCACAGGCCTATCTGATCTGGGCAACCCCTAAATTGGGACAAGTTGACAGTTAACAGATAACCAGGATGCATGGGTGCCTATGACCTGGAACATGGTTTAGATGGTAGAGTGCTTGCCTGCCGTGCAAGATACACTGGGTTTGATCCCCAATACCATATAAACCGAGCATGGTTACATAGGTTCACATCACCAGCACTTAGGAGGTACAGGCAACAGGATCAAAAAAAGTCTTAGGCTGTCCTGGGCTGCATAACAAGTTCAAAGCAGACTGGGAAACATCTGACTTAAGAAATAAATAATTAAAAATAAAAAGCTGAAGCTATGGCTTCTCCATTGTGACAGATTCTACCCTCAAACTTCGAGCTAAAGCAAACATTCTTTTCCATAAATAATAATAATAATAATAATAATAATAATAATAATAATAATAACAAGGTATGGTGGTACACCTCTGCAGTCCTGGCTACTCCAGAGGCCAGAGGAGGAACACAATTTGAGCCTAGAAGTTCCCAACTAACGGAATCACACACATTCAAAGAGTAATTGTACGGTAAGATAATTAGATCTCAGTAAGGTGGTTTTAAAAATCTTGTTTGATCCTAGTAACATAAAGAGTCATAAATGTATACACACAGGGATGAAGGACAAGTAATGTCTCTCTCTAGCTTGTAACGTTGTCGATTTCCATTTTATTATTTGAAAGTTCAAATCCATTCTTGGTTACAGGGAGAGTCAAGATCAAGGGTGGGATACGGAAGTTTATGCCAAACAGACAATCCGAAACATGCCATAGCCTTCAATTCAATTATGTGCAGATGGATATCCTGAGGAAGGAAGGTATGTCCACTGAATACTGGTCCCCACCATAGTGCATACCTATAGTCCCAGCACTGAAGCAAGCTAAGACAGAATTCATCGTACACCATCCCGAGCCAGCCAGAGCTACATACCCAAACCCAGATGACTGTTCACACAAACTCTCAAACTGGTGCCGGCTTCCCACGATGTACATAAGAGGTGCCCAGAAACTCGTGTCTTTGGGAGAAGGGTCATCTGCCTTTCTCTTAGGTCTGGTCAGAGAGCGTTTCTGCACCAGGTGAGACGAGGTGAGACATGGCAGGATGGCGGGAGGGGGGGGCACAGCCGCAAAGCCCTCCCCTGTTCACGCATGCGCAGACCAGCGAAGTGGGGGGAGCACCCCACTTGTCCTGCGCAAAGCCGGATGTCGGGGATGCGCAGACCTCCAGTCTCCTGATCCAAAGCGCTCTCCCGTCCAGCCACTCCGGAGCCTTCCCGCCAAACCTCCATCCAATCAAAAAGTGCCACCGCTTCAAATCGAGCCACATCCAATCGTAAAAGGGATGTGGGACCTAAGCCTGCCTCCGAGACGCTCTGGACCAATGAGCACCGGGGGAGAGCGCCTTAAATACCAGGAGCATCCGGCCTGGACCGTTGGGCTCACGAGCGGCGGTTGAGGAGCAGCGCTGAGAATCGGCTGAGGTGCTGTGCTAGGAGTTCAGCATGGTGAGAGCAGCGCGGGCCGGGGTGGGCCCCACGGGAGAGAGAGGCCACCTCCTCAGGGTCTGGGGTCCCGAGAGGTTGGGAAGGCCGCCTCTCCTTTCCCAGGTTCCCGGCCGGGTGCGGGTGCAGGTGGGGGAGGGGGAGGTGGCCTGTTAGGTCTCAGAGCCTGGCATCTGCTCATGGCCCAGGCTCTCCCAGGAGCGAGATGCACCTCAGGGTGCAGAACCTACTTGGAGTCCCAGCCCTGCAGCGGCAGACGAAAGAGGCGCAAGAGGCCCTAGCCTCGTCCACCTCCGGTCTCAAGAAGGGAGCGTAGACACGGGGTTTTGGAGAGGGAACTGTTGTGTTTCCCGATTCCAGTGCCCTTGACTGAGAAAAAAACAATGGCGTGGTTTCCCGGAGGTTCTAGAAGCTGCCACGCTTTCTGGCCTAATGCTCACCATAGGAAAGTGAAAGTCACTGAGTCCCGAGAGCTTCAGTTCGGGGTTTTAAGTCTCTCACGGCCCTCGTTGGTTAGAGGAAGATCCCCTTAACTCCGATAGGCCTGCCCTCTGCCAGGATCACAGATGTTCGCCACCAGCTCCACCCAACTTCCCAAAGCAGGTTTTGTGTTTGGTGCCCGCATGCTGTCTGTCATGTTAGGTGGTTTATAAGTGGAATCATTTGTGCCCGTCAGAAGGTAGGCCTAAGCTGTGGGGTGCCATGCCGCAATCCCAGACACTGCAGGCAGAGGTAGGAAGCTTGGGTGTCCAAGACCAATCTGAGGTAGTGAATTTGAGGCCAGCACAGGCTACAAGACCTTAAGGGGGGAAAAAAGTCAAACTGAGAACTTTGAAGTTTTTGGTTTGTTTAAAAATGTGTCGCTGTGTCTGTGAGAAGTATGTGTTGGTGAGTGCCGTTTCCCAGAGGAGCCGGGAGAGGACAGTGACTATCCAGAGGCTGCAGTCGTGGGCAGTCCCTGCAAGAGGAGAGCTTAACAAACCATCTCTCCTGCCCCAGGCAGGGAACCTTTTAAAATACCTATATCCGAAGGAACACGTGCTAACAAATACCAGATAAGATCTAGGTCTAAACAGCCAGAATGTGTTTATTTTTGTGACAGGGTCTCATAATCCCTGCCTTAGCCTCCTAATTGAGCTACTGTCTTGGATCACCACACCGGAATTGATCATTATTTTTTCATTAATAAACTTATTGAGGGGGCACTTCAATCCCATCCTTTTGTTCTTATGATGAAATCCTTGGCGTGCATGGAATTTGGCAGCATGTTCTAGTTTGCTTTCTGTTGCTGTGATAACCACCAAAGCAACTTTCAGGAGGAAAGGGTTCACTTGATTTACAGGCTATATAGTCTGTCATCAGTGGAAATATGTGCAGGAACAGAGGCAAAGCATCTTCGTGAGTTCAAGTCGGCCAGAGCTCATAGTGAGGCCTTGTCTTAAGAGAACGAAAACTGGCAGGAAAATAGGAAGCAAGGTTTTCTAGATGGGCAGACAGAAGACACAGTAACTACCCAGGCTAGGACTGGGTAACTGGGGACCTATTCTGTCTTTCCTTATTAGAGTATATCTTATCCTTTAGACAGCCCACTGTTAAAACCACATAGTATTTATTTTTCAGAGAATTACTGTGACTGTCCTTAATGAGCTAATTGTTGACACTGCATGATGTCAAAGACTTAAACTTTAATAATTTGAAAAGTGGCAAACATTTATGCTCTGGGGTAAACTCCTACTTAAGAGTATGGTTAAGCCTGATGTGATGGCTTACATCTGCAATTCTAGAACTTGAGAGGCTGAGGCAAGAGGATTGTCACTAGTGAGTTTAAAGCAGAACAAAATATTCTCTCTCTCTCTCTCTCTCTCTCTCTCTCTCTCTCTGTGTGTGTGTGTGTGTGTGTGTGTGTGTGTGTGTGTGTTGAGACAGGGTTGGAATTGAATCTACCTAACTTTTTCTTCTGAAACCTGGAATTCCATAATCCTCTACAACCATACCTGGTAGCAGTCAGTTTTAACAGAGATAAAAGGAATGCCTGAGCATTCTTGGAAATAAAGTTTGAAAATAGACACTGATTTACTACACAAAATTGTCTATGTGTGTCATGCAGTTTCATGTTTCTTTTCTGGTTTCCAGCGTGAGTGTATCTCTATCCACGTGGGCCAGGCTGGTGTCCAGATTGGCAATGCCTGCTGGGAACTGTACTGCCTTGAACATGGTATTCAGCCTGACGGTCAGATGCCAAGCGACAAAACCATCGGTGGCGGGGATGACTCATTCAACACCTTCTTCAGTGAGACTGGAGCCGGCAAGCATGTGCCCAGAGCAGTGTTTGTGGACCTGGAGCCCACCGTGGTCGGTAGGTGCCTGGCCCTGCATGGAGGCTTTCCCGGGAAAGTAAGGTGTCTCAGGAAAGCCCACTGAGATTTGTGCAGAGTAGAAAGACTGTGCATATACATACAGTATGTAGTATTGTGATTTTGTTGGGTGAGAAAATTAAGTCGTATGTGCTGTATGATATGTATAATCTTAGTGATATATGAGTATGCAGATATTTCCTAGGAGAAACATATGTTGACATGCGTGCATAATGGAATTGAACAGCCCTTGCCTGAAAGACTCACAGTACATGTGTTCTCTCTCTAGATGAAGTGCGCACCGGAACCTACCGGCAGCTTTTCCACCCAGAGCAGTTGATCACGGGGAAGGAAGATGCGGCCAACAATTACGCCAGAGGTCATTATACCATCGGCAAGGAGATTGTTGACCTGGTCCTGGACCGGATCCGAAAACTGGTAAGAGGATTGAAGAAGTGGCTTCATATGATGGTTGTCCTGGTCAAGAGGGTCACAGGTAGTGGGGGAGTTATTTTGGCAAAACTGTTAGAATCAAGAATCTATTGTGAGTTTATCAAAATATCTTACTACATAGCCTCTGCTGAGATGCATCTATAGGTCTTCATTGTATTGAAGACAGTGTCCATGTATGGTAGACAGTCTGAATTTGCATCAGTTTGTAGAAATGGAAGTCGTGAATGCAGGGTGTGGAGGTCAGGGTGTGGCTGTGTGGGCGCTGGCTCATATACTCTGGTTTGCCCACAGGCCGACCTGTGCACGGGGCTGCAGGGCTTCCTGATCTTCCACAGCTTTGGAGGTGGCACAGGGTCTGGGTTTGCATCTCTGCTGATGGAGCGGCTTTCAGTGGACTATGGCAAGAAGTCCAAGCTGGAATTCGCCATCTACCCAGCCCCCCAGGTCTCCACAGCTGTCGTGGAGCCTTACAACTCCATCCTGACCACGCACACGACGCTGGAACATTCCGACTGCGCTTTCATGGTGGATAACGAGGCCATCTATGAC
Source organism: Tokudaia muenninki (assembly GCA_036184385.1). Taxonomy (NCBI): domain Eukaryota; kingdom Metazoa; phylum Chordata; class Mammalia; order Rodentia; family Muridae; genus Tokudaia; species Tokudaia muenninki. The sequence continues at coordinate 162,185,973 of BTHS01000004.1, forward strand.
ATCTGCCGCAGGAACCTGGATATTGAACGTCCCACATACACCAACCTCAATCGTCTGATTGGGCAGATCGTGTCGTCCATCACAGCCTCCCTGAGGTTTGATGGCGCCCTGAATGTGGACTTAACAGAATTCCAGACCAACCTGGTGCCATACCCTCGAATCCACTTCCCACTGGCGACCTACGCCCCAGTCATCTCTGCTGAGAAGGCATACCATGAGCAGCTGTCAGTGGCAGAGATCACCAACGCTTGCTTTGAGCCAGCCAATCAGATGGTCAAGTGTGACCCTCGCCATGGCAAATACATGGCCTGCTGCATGTTGTACAGGGGCGATGTGGTTCCCAAAGATGTCAACGCGGCTATTGCTACCATCAAGACGAAGCGCACCATCCAATTTGTGGATTGGTGCCCAACTGGATTTAAGGTAGGACCGGGCACTGCGACAGTTATATCTGCCAATAAACAACGGATTCTGCCTCAGGGTCATAGCTTTGGGCAGAATTACCCTTTCCATTTCAGGCAACAAAGAAAGTGTGTATAGTAATTAAGTGGTTAAGTGACTATGCTTTCCAAATAATACTGGGTGTACCCTTTCTTAAAACCATCAATTACCAAACCTTAAGTGGACAGATGAGGTTTTCTCAGTCAGTGAGACACTGAGAAGGTGAGGACTTACTTCTAAGGGAGGGAGTGTCTTTTGCCAGCTATAGCTGTGCCTTACTCAGGTTTCCTCCCAGCGGAGAGCTGGCCTGTGGGTTGTACAAGTTAGGGGCTACCTGTCCCTAAGAGTAGAGTCTCCCAACACCAAGTGGACACTATTAATCTCTTAGTTCTGAGGTGTTGTTTTTTAGTTTGTTTTATTTTTATTATTACTATTTTGGTCAATATCACAGTGGTTTATCGCCATTTACTTGTGCTAATACTACTAGTAGTATCACTAGTTTCCATGTTTAAAAATTAAGTTTTAGCTTAGCATTCACGGTGGCACATGCATATGATACCAGCACAGAGAAAGTTCAAGGTCATCCTTGGTCACATAGTATCAAAAGTACGGAAGGCTGAAAAGCTAAACTGTCCCCAAAGCTTAGGAGGCTTTTAAAGCTTGTATTATAAAACAAGAGGTCTCTGCAGAGTAGAGAGCTACTGTGCCTCCGCTGTGGCGATGCTGGCTGACAGGACTGCAGAGAGGAGCGAAGGATACATGTGCTTCATCAAAGTGAAAATACACTTCTTGATCCGGGGAGGGCCAGCTGTATCTTTGTCCTTGCTGCTCCCAGCTCAGGTCTGTCCACAGTTCCCAGCTTACACTTCTGAGGTCAATATAAACTGCACTATTTTTTCCCCTTCTCTGGCAGGTGGGTATTAACTACCAGCCTCCCACCGTGGTCCCTGGGGGAGACCTGGCCAAGGTGCAGCGGGCCGTGTGCATGTTGAGCAACACCACAGCCATCGCAGAGGCCTGGGCCCGCCTGGACCACAAATTTGATCTCATGTACGCCAAGCGGGCCTTTGTGCATTGGTACGTGGGAGAAGGCATGGAGGAAGGGGAGTTCTCAGAGGCCCGGGAGGATCTGGCAGCGCTGGAGAAGGATTATGAAGAGGTGGGCGTGGATTCCGTGGAAGCAGAGGCAGAAGAAGGGGAGGAATACTGAGCGCATGGGTCTGACTGGCAGCCGTCCATTTACATCTTCTCCACCATTGGCAGACACTAAAGGATATGTTTACTTATTAAAGTTTCTAAATGGAGGCATTTTCTTCCCTGTGTCCTGTACAGTCTAACAAAATTCCTTTCAAGATACCTGCCTTTTCCAAGTAAATTTCTCTGAGGAAAACATACCATTTTTCCTAACACACGATAAGCACGTCTGAGGGTTCAGTTTTAAGTTCTGACTAAGGAAGGGCATTAGGATAAGGAGCTTCATTTGTAAAGTACTGTTTGGCGGGTACAGAAATGGCTGGCTACCCTGTCTTGGGCTGCTGGGTGGGGTGGGGGTCCCTCTGGGCCTATGGTGTGTCCTGGGACTGGTGTAGTGCAGTGTCTGACACTTCATTTCCACTGATATGGTTAGCTTTCTTCCTCTGCCTGTTGCACTGCTGTTGAGGCGTTCCAGAGCCACCAACCATCACATGGCCCCAGGTTGTACTGAGGTCTTCTTCTAGCTAGCCCCAATTCCTGGTGTGGAATTAAGTGTTGAGAGCTTGTATTGGTAGGTTCTTTTATGCAAGAGCCAAGTTTTCTTGGATGGCCCTTTTTTAGTCAAAGCTGACAAGGACCATATCTCGTATAAACCACAAAAGAAAGCCTTTGAATGAAGGGAAGACTGTATTCAGCACCCAGTTCTCCAAGTCAGAACTATGTAAGACTGACTTCAGGCACAAAGTGGCCCGAGAGTTTGGGGCCCAGTAAGAAGGAAAAGAGAAATGGGTGGTCTGCCCAAAGCCGACTGTCAGGGCGATAAGCTGCCAGCTGAGACACAACATGAGAACATCTAAACTCAAAAGGAAGAGGAGAGACCCTGTCTCCATCTGGCAGAGGACACTAGGTATGCTTGCCTCCCATGATGCTCTAAGTATGGCCGTTGTTAATACACTGACCAGGAATGGGCGTGAGTGTGGCCTGGATATGAATATTAACCTGCTGGGAGAAGCAACAGCTCCAGAAAGTATGGGGTCCTCAGGCCAGAAAACGGGTAGGCAGAATTGGGGCTCAAGTCCCCAGCTTTTCCTTTTCCTCACCTCTTACTGTGTTGGTTCCTACAGGAAACTCCTACTGATTTCCTGGGTTCATTAACCTAGTTTTCCAGATCTCTACCTTCCCACCAGCTACCTAATATTTCTAAGCCAGAAATGTGCCCTGCCAGTCAGTCTAAATCTGGGCTTTTGTGTCTTTTAAAATAACTCTTGAGTTTCATTCTTTTTTTTTAAAGATTTATTTTATGTATGCAAGCACACTATTGCTGTCTTCAGACACGCCAGAAGAGAGCATCAGATTCTATTATAGATGGTTGTGAGTCACCATGTGGTTGCTGGGAATTGAACTCAGGACCTCTGGAAGAGCAGTCAATGCTCTTAACCACTGAACCATCTCTCCAGCCCTTGAATTCCATTCTTATTTAGCTGGGGCCATGTTCATAGGACAGCACCTGTGTGGAGGTCATAGGTCAACTTGGAGGAATTGGTTCTCTCCTTCGGCCATGTGGGTACCAGTGGTCAAACTGAGGTCATGGGGATTGTCAATAAGTGGTTTTAGTCAAAGAGCCATCTGGATTTTTGTTGGTTTTTGTTTGTTTGTTTTGTTTTGTTTCATAGCCCAGGCTGGCCTTAAACTCAAGATCCTGCTACTTCCAAGTGCTGCATTACTGAACTACCCTTCCCATGTAAACCTGACACTTGTAATAAACCCCAGCGTTGCAGCTCATCTTCACATCATGAATAATCTAGGCTTTCCCACCTCCTTCCGAGCCCTCAGCCCTCGCTCCCTCCAGCCTGCTCGGAATTGCACATGTGCTTGTGCACACTTGTGGACACACCCACACAGAATGCTATAGAATTGCACATGTGCTTGTGCACACACTTGTGGACACACCCACACAGAATGCTATAGAATTGCACATGTGCTTGTGCACACACTTGTGGACACACCCACACAGAATGCTATAGAATTGCACATGTGCTTGTGCACACTTGTGGACACACCCACACAGAATGCTATAGAATTGCACATGTGCTTGTGCACACACTTGTGGACACACCCACACAGAATGCTATAGAATTGCACATGTGCTTGTGCACACTTGTGGACACACCCACACAGAATGCTATAGAACTGCACATGTGCTTGTGCACACACTTGTGGACACACCCACACAGAATGCTGTTTTCCACCTCTGACTTTGCTGCTCTCAGGGAAGGTGCAGTTGTGTCCACCTCTCTACTCACACTCAGGTGTATTCTGGTAAGTAGAAGCATTGTGAATATGTTACCCAGAATGAATGGACATTCCTCTCTGCACTCAGCAGGGAGCTCTTTCAGGGCCAGATGTACTGACTGGATACCCAGTCAGCGTCCACTCCCTTTATTCTAGCCCACAGCACCCTCAGCCAGGGCTCTTTGTCCCATGGAAACAGGCCTGCTGAGTTGAGACCACAGGGCTACTCTAGCCCTGTCATCCAAAAAGGAGTCCCCTGCCCCCAGGTGTACTGCTACCTGGTTTCATGGGGCTTGACCCCACCCTTCCCCCCCTTTTTTTTTTTACTTTAGGTATCTGTTTCAACTGACTATCCTCAAACTGTTTCCTGAGTTTTAAATAACTGATAATTTTAAGTGAGAAAATAATAGGGATGGGTGTGGAGAGATGGCTTACAGCAGCGCCTCTGTGGTGGTGCAGGCTATGTCCAGTTTCTTCCATAAATTAAATATTGCATCCTGCATCAGGAAATTCTTGAGAATAGTCAGTTGTGGAGAAAAATTATGACAATGGAGTTCAATAACATGAAAAATAGTGATTTATAACAGAGGCAGCCTCTGTCTAAGGACTTAAACCCTGTCTTAGACCTCTTAGGAAGTCTAAGAAGCTATCAACAGAAATGGGCCCATCATGAGAGCCGACTTGAGAGTGTTAGTGGCCGATACACTCTTGTAGAATGTGGTAAATTGAGTATACCATGCTGCATGCGTGGAAGAGAGGATGGATGGAGGGAACAAACAAACAAATGGACCAATGCAGAGACCGGTCCTGAAGGAAATCTCGGGAAAAGCATCACAAATACCCACACCTGTGGAACCATGTGGAAAGGAACAGCTCCTGGCCTGAAGTAACCAGGGGCTCAGGGCTGAGTCCCTTTGGGACCCCAATAGCAGCTCCTTTTCCCTGTTAATACCCCAAATGGCAATCTCTTCTTACAGGTAGGTGTTGAAACCCATGTAGCTAAGGAAGTATACTTGAAGATGAATCCCAGTAAGTATTCATGACTTAGGAAAACGTTACTTTCCAGGAGCCTGACTTTCTTAACAAGAATGATGTGTCTACACAGTAGAATAGAGATAATTAGCGGGAATAATTAATGGTGTAATGTGCAAGAGCCACTGTGTGTATGGGGCATTAGGATAATGTAATTTGCCTGTTTGCTGAAGAGTGAGGGTTTTTGTTTTGTTTAAATAAAACTAGAAACCAAGGGCACATTTAATAGTGAGCTTTCAGAAATTCAAACTCTTACCACTCTCAGTGCTGTAGAAGAGGTTTCCAGACTCTGAATGTGGCTTGAGCTAACTGAACTGTGACATTCACAAAACAGCTTACCAGCCAGCCACCTGGGGCTCCAACAACTTCTAGCCTCCTTGGGCACCCACCTCACACAGACACACACATCTACCTATGATTAAAAATAAATTTTTAAACTCTTTTTAAAAGAAAATGAGGCCGCTGTTGCACAGATAGGAAAAGTTCCTTTCCTGATGCTGCTACAAGAGGTCGTTTTTATAAAGTTCCCTTTGCTGAGGGGGTTCCTTCAGAAGGCTTTACTCTGTGGCCTTTTGTCATCAGGTTTTAAATCAATGTGAGTTCTTATCCCTCCCTACATGACAGTGATTTTAGCATCAACAAAAGCAGAAATTCAGAGACAAACCAAATGTCACTTCAGAATGTAATTATTGTTGCAATCATCCTTAATTTAGCTAACAATCTTAATTAGGCCAATCTCCATTACAAGTACATTTTAGGGAGCTGGAGAGTTGCCCCAGCAGTTAAGAGCACTTGCTCTGGTAGAGGACCAGGATTCAATTCCAGACACATGGCAGCTCATGACCTTCTGTTACTCCAATCCTGGGGATCCAGCACCCACTCATGCATGCACGTGCTGCACAGTCATGCACAGACAAAACATGTATGCACATAAAATAGTCTTTTTAAAGGACATCTTAGGGAAGGAGAGGCAACTCAGAAGTTAAGAGCACTTGCTGCTCTTCCAGAGGACCCAGGTTCAATTCCCAGCACCCACATGGTGTCTCAGTCACCCAGAGCCCCAGTTTCGGGGGGGGGGGGGTTCATGCCTTCTGACCCCCTCAGATACCAGGTGTGCATGTGGTGCATATCTATACATGTAGGTAAAATACATATACAAAAGTATTAAATCTTAAAAATGATTTTAATATAAAGAAAACCCAGGATGTCCTTTATTTATGAATACTTGTGTTTTGTACTACTTTTCTGTAAGAATGTTTCACTAGAAAAGGGTGAATTCAGCATATATGCCCATCCTACCTATTATGTACTAATAGCCTAGCAAAGAATATTTGGAAGAGGTGAGATATAATTTGGTTGGTAGAATGCTTCTCTGGCACTCATGAGGTCCTGGATATGGTCCCCACCACCACATAAACCATATGTGGTGATGCAAATCTACCATCCCGGAACTCAGGAGGTAGAGACAGAAAGATCCAGTCCAAGTCATCATCAGCTTCATAGGAAGCTGGATTAGAGACCCTATCCAAAAATATTGAATATATTTGGAAATGCTTAAAGGAATAATGCAAAAATAAGAATGAAAAATTTGACCAGTAAGGTCCTATGGGCCCCCAAATGTTGCTAGTTAGACTATTGCTTACCTTCCAGAATCTGACAGTGAGGCTTTATTGCTAAAGATATGACGTATTTGGGTAACAGAACACAAAGTTATTAAACTGGTACTGACCTGGAAGTTTCATCCCGACTGCTAGTTTTCATAGTGTTGGAAGGATCTATGCATGCTCCCAGAGGGAAATAGTGATCTTGCTTAGCAGTGAACCCCTCAAGCTACAGTAATGACTGGCCTGGTGAGTCATGCCCTTTGGTGTAACAGTGACATGAACATGGAAATAGCCAAACCACTTTATGATTGGATTTAAGTCCTGCTGCATACAATGAAACCCATACCTGGCACTATTGTTGGGCTAGACAGGACATAGGCTCTAGGAGAGTACCTACCACTGTTATTCTGCAAAAATGAACGTAGTATATAAAGTGGTTCCTAATGACACCACATACCCATAGATTAATGCATCCCTCAGCCCTCATCTGAGAGGCTTCTATTTGCTGTAGATGGTGATTATCAGAGACCCGTAATAGGCCAAGGTGCAAAGATTAAGACAGTGGAATGCTTAGCCTGAAGTGGAACATCTACACTGCCGCTTCTCTGAAGGTTCAGGGATGATTGCAGAAAGGGGGTGGAGAAGCAATGAGAGCCAGAGGTACTGAATAACTATCCCGGATACGGTCTCGATGTAACAGGACAGCTGCACATGTGAAGCAGTTAGGACAGCATGTATAAGTCCTGTGCGTGCTCAAGCTAGACCAAATTCCTTCATGGAGAGGACGACAAGTCCTAACCCTAGCTCTGGAGTAACTGACAGAGGGAAAGCCAGCTTTTTTTAAGGATATTGTAAGCTGACCATCCTACAGTGGAAGGTCGCACATCATGAATATAGAGGCAGCACAAATTGGACTTGATGGGGGCAGCACATAAAAGGGGGTGGAAGTAGAAATGAATCTGGGAGGAGTTAGGGGAGGGGTGAGTAGGGTCAAAGGTCAATTCCTTATAGGAAATTCTCGAAGAACTAATACAAGTATGTGATCTAAGAACTGAAGAAGGATAGGGATATGGACATTTTCTTTGATATAGTAGAGGAGCAATTTCCAGACGGTAACGTTCCTGTTACCCTCAAACAGTCCTGTGAGTAAACCCTCTCTCATGCTCCTATAAATAACCCAAACGACTCACTCACCAAGCAAGACAGACGGAGTGTTCCTCTGGTATGCTATTGCCTGGGGTGGCGTGGAGGGGGAACAGAAACAGGTTTCCTAGGAAAAGCCACTCAACAGTCAAGATGGCCCTTTGGGAAAATCACAACTTTCTAGTGATGTCCTGGGGGGTGTTGACCAGAACAGAAACAGGTTTCCTAGGAAAAGCCACTCAACAGTCAAGATGGCCCTTTGGGAAAATCACAACTTTCTAGTAGTGTCCTGGGGAGTGTTGACCAGAACAGAAACAGGTTTCCTAGGAAAAACCACTCAACAGTCAAGATGGCCCTTTGGAAAAATCACATCTTTCTGGTGGTGTCCTGCGGGGTGTTGACCAGTCCAGGACAGTACATTTCCACTTTCTTGAATATTTATATTCACAAATAGAAACTAAGCAATTGTTTAGGAAACAATAACAGTGTGTACATGAAACCCTCAGAAGTTTTCATTTAAACCTGTTTTAGAATTATTTACTTCAAGTTATGGGAGAATTATATTGGAAACCAATACCCTGGTTTAACGTTTTAAGGGCATCTAATTTTATGAGACGTCTTCTGTCTCTAAAAGCAGTGATCCTTCTTAGCCAGGGCAACAGGCCAGCTAACCCCAATTTCTTAGCTGTGGTCAGGGGCAGGACACATCCTACAAAGACCTTAGGAAAAATTGTCAAGGATGCTCTGGGCATAGTGACACTTGCTTGGCAGTAAGCTGCTCACAGAGTCCAGACCTCTGAAGCCTCATTTCCTGGCTAGTTGGTGAGCACCCTGCCCTGAGCATGAATGACCACACCACACATCTTCCCATTACCTCCTGAGTGACGGTGGTAACCATGACTACTGACAGCATTGCTCAGATGTTATCCTTGGAAACAGATAATCTATAAACCCAGGAGGATTTTGCTGGCTGGATATTTCTAAATATATTTGCCACCTGGGGAAAGAAACAGCTTTGTTTCAGGAGAAATCCTGTAGGCAGAGATATTCAGGCTTTGTTTTCCCCAATTGAATAGCAACTGACTTTCCCCAGGTATTTGAGTCATGCTTGCTGCCTTTTAAAAAAAATACTCCCAATAGCATCGTGTTATCTTCCTAAACTTCACTCCTCTAGATCACAGAGCTGCTGAGTTTCCTCATGAATGGAAGCACAGTGTATATTTCATAGGCATTTTTGAAGGTGCCACAACACAGTAGACTAAAGTCCGCTCATGTTCAGCTGCTGACAGGTAGGAAAGTACACTGTGGGGGAGGTGGCCACAGGCTGTCCCCACCCCCACTGCCCATGAGAGCCAATCATCCTGACTAACATCACACCATACACAAACTCCCTATAGCCGTGGGTCTCAACCTTCCTAATGCTGTGACCCTTTAATACAGTTCCTCCTGTGGTGTGACTCCCAACCATAAAATTATTTTCATTGCTACTTCATAACTGTAGTTTTGCTGCTCTCATGATTTGTAATGAAAATATCTAACATGCAAGATATCTGATATGCGACCCCTGTGGAAGGATCATGAGTCATGACCCACAGGTTGAGAACCACTACCCTGAACAATACATTTCACTTCCATATACAAGCAACTCCTATCAGCAGGGAACCTTGGGTGGGTCCCTTAACTTAATGTTGTAAAGAGCAGAGCTGCCTTTTCTGCCAACCATATGAACACTATGCCTGTAAACTATAATGCACAGAGAAAAGTCTACAAGCATCTAACCTGATGCTTATCAGTTGCCAGATTGGACCATCACCACGGCAGGCGGAGAAGGAGGGATATGCCCAGTGGCAAAATCTGAAGGAGGTTTCAGTAACATTTCACTACACCAGTTAACTATTGTCAGATACATTTATCGAGAGGCCCAGAAGGATGCTGGTGGTTTCTACACTTCTTACCATATAGCACTGGTTCTCAACCTCTGGGTAGCAGCCCCTTTGGGGTTGAATGACCTTTTCACAGGGGTTGCCTAAGACTATCAGAAAACATAGGTATTTATTTAATACATTTTAATCATAAAAGTAGCAAATTACAGTTATGAAGTAGCAATGAAAACAATTTTATGGTTTATTACCACAACAGGAGGAACTGTATTAAAAGGCCTCCGCATTAGGAAGGCTGAGAACTGCTGATCTCGAGGGATTGCTCTCTTCCCAACGGCTTTTACAGTCCTCATGGGCAACAGTAATGTTTTGTTCACTCACAGAACCAGGCTAAATTGTGTGGTGGTCTCTGTTCTTCCCATGAGCCTTGCATGGGCTTTGAGAGAGAGAGAGAGAGAGAGAGAGAGAGAGAGAGAGAGAGAGAGAGAGAGCGAGAGAGAGCTCACATCATGCGTCTACAGAGGCCAGAAGAGTTCATCGGATCCCCTGCACCTGAAGTTACAGGTGGTTGTGAGCCACCCAGCATGGACGCTGGGAACTGAGTTCCAGTCCTCTGCTAAGGCAGCAAGAGCCCTTAGCTGTTGAGGCCTCTCCACACACACAACTGCAACTTCTATTCCTTTGTTTGACAAAATACAAGTGGCCATACTCTGACGCTTGACTAACTGGGTATCTTGTGATGCCCCTGTACCCCTGTGTTGGGTTGGCTGCCTGGTGATCCTGGGTCTCTAATATTGGTGAGTGTGATGAGGAGGGGTATTCTGAGTGGTTTGAGGGTGGAGAAAGGTTAAGTTGCTGGACCCCTGAAGTAATTAGAAACAGCAGCATGCTCTGAGTAGCGCCCGAGGCTCCCATGATAGGGTTAGGAATTCTCTCTACAAACCTTCAGGTCAATCATAACACCCATTTCAAGTCAGATGGTTGCTTTATGATATTAATTAGATCTTATCTCTCCAATTGTTTATAGCTCAGTAGTTAATATATAGACGTTTGCGTTTGGACACTTTCCAAACAGCACATTAATAGATTGCCAGTGGTTGGTTTGTGTTTCCATAATGCCGATGACTGGTGTGCTCTGAGGGCCCGGGTAGAGTTGGTGCGTCGATGGCCGCTTCAGTCTCACTGCAGACATGAGCTTGGCCGTCTGGCGCCCTGTCCCCTTTGCAGCTTGACCTGCCCAGGGTGACTTACATGTGCCACTGAAGAGGAGGGCAGGGACAAGCAGGGAGCCTGTGCTAGGCACGAGCTCAGCCTTCTGATAAAAGACAACACTGGGTGCCAAAGCTGAAGGTGTCACAAACTCCCTTCCAGCCTGCTTGTGACACCAAAGAGTGAAGCACGCTGGGAGCTTTCAAGTCATTCCGCATTTCTTTCATGATTTCAGGAGTTGTTAAAAAATAATTTATCATTAACTTACTTAAAAAAAAAAAGATTTGGCCAGACTTCAAAAATGTGATTAAATATGCTATCATTTATGGGGCTCGCATGCACATGTCTGTGTGTGTGTGTGTGTGTGTGCGTTGTGTGTGTATATGTGTGTATGTTTGTGTGTGTGTGTATATGTATGTGTGTGTATGTATGTATGTGTATGTGTGTGTGTATGTGTGTGTATGTGTTGTGTGTGTATATGTGTGTATGTTTGTGTGTGTGTGTATATGTATGTGTGTATGTATGTATGTGTATGTGTGTGTGTATGTGTGTGTGTGTGTGTAGGTCAGAGGGCAACTTGCACGAATAAATTCTCTCTTTACCTTGTGGGTCCTAGGGATGGAACTCGGGGCATCAGACTGGGCAGCAAGCACCTTTACCTTCTGAGCCATCTTGCTAGCCTCTTCTTTTACAACATTTTGTAGCCAATTCATTTGTTAACAAGCTCATTCTTTTAGTAATTACAACAGTCTGTCTGACACAATTCTCCCTCAGAAATTGGATTTTCCTTACAAAATATTGTCTGTGTTTCTTCATTCTTTAGTTCATTTTTGTAATGCTAAGGATCTAACTTGGATCTTCTCACATGCTAGCCAAGGACTTTCCTGCTGGGTTACCACCTTGGGTCTGTGTAGTTTTGTTTCTAGTTTGTGTGTTTTGTTTTGTTTTGTTTTTGATACAGGGTCTCACCATGCAGATCTGGCTGGTCTCAAACTCACAGAGATCCTCCTGCCTCTACTTCCAACTGCACCACCATGCCTAGCCTGTTAAGATGTTGTAAACCTCCATTCCCTGACCTGATACCCCACAAACATCTATAACACACAGCTGTGTCTTGGGAGGCAGCGCTGGCAATGTTCTCTGAATAACAACATCAGTGCACACTCGCTACTTCCGCCTCCCGGCTGTAATTAAAAGTAAACTTGTGTTCCAGAGACGGCTTCACAGAGAGGACAAGCGACTAAAGCCATCGCAAAGAAAATTAAAGCTGTAAATAATTGCCCATCATCCAAACGCCTGAGTATTCCCTGGGAACTGAAAGGCAGTAGGATCCAGTAGGGGCCCACGGAAAGGAATCCAGATTTCCACTCTCTGTTACAAACTGAAAATATCAACACAATCAGCTAGCCTCATTATAGTTAGGACAAAACCTTAAGCGGGCCATGGGAACCTAATTGTAGCTGTTGGCAGTGTCCCCTGGAGACTTTGCTATAGATTCATACCTAGGGTGTTATGTACAGACCCTGCTTGACAGTATCACAGAAAATGATCTGATAGTCTGAAATGTTTTCATTAATCTTTGTGTATATGTGTGTTTGCATGTATCTATATGATATTTATACACTGTGTGTGCGTGTGAGAGAGAGAGACAGAGAGACAGAGAGAGACAGAGAGACAGAGAGAGAGAGCCCATCTCTGCCCCACGCTCAGCCAGTGAGCTCTAGCCCACACGTGATACCTACACACGTGATACCTACACACATGCTGCTGGCTAAGGAGGATTGGTGCATATATCTCAAAGGCCACCTGCCAGAGCTCCTGCCCCAGTATTCTTAAGTTTGAAAATATATGGTTTTACTCTGCTATATATGCTCTTTCTATTAATTTTAGATATTTATTTTTATTATTTTTAATTGTGTAAGCATGCTCGTGTGTGTGTATGTGTGTGTGTGTGTGTGTGTGTGTGTGTGTGTGTGTGTGTGTGTGTGAACAGTGCCCACAGATTCCAGAAGAGGGCATCAGACTCCCTGGAACTGCTGTTACAGGTGAATATGAGTTGTTGGAAACCAAACTTATGTTCTCTTTCTTCTTGATACAAAATGTAAATATAATCTTGAAGTTTCATGGTTGAGATGCATGGTTAATTATTCAGGGCGTTTCCCATAGTTCTTGACTTAGAGACCCACAGAGGATCTTTTGTCTCTGACACTGATGAATGGCGAGGAGGGCGCAGCAGCTGGAACTTTGGTGCTGTGGGGGAGGCAGTGCCATAGCCAGCCGATTACATCACGGAGCCAGCCGATTACCTCACGGAGCCAGCCGGTTACATCTCAGAGCCAGCTGGTTACGTCACGGAGCCAGCCGGTTACGTCACGGAGCCTACCCGGAAGCAGAGGGCTGTGACTGTGGAGTCCACCTTCCTGCCCCTTGGCTCCAGCCGGGCAGGTCCCACATCCACAGCACCAGCCGAGGACCAATGCCTGACCCTGTGGGGACCTTTCACACTCAAGCCTCGGGGAACATTTCACACACTAACCCCGGTCACTATGTGAGCTGAGGAATGGATTTATGTTAACCATATTCCCAAGGCGGGTAAAATTAAAATTTATGAGGTATTTCCTCAACATCTTCTACAAAAGTTGTTGAAGGAAGTTCTAGCTGCGCATGCTTAGCGCAGGAAGCTTCTTTACCTGGAGGTGAAAGGTCACAGCCATATGGGGTTCACTGATTTTAAGTCACACCTAAACTATTGGTTTTCATTCTGATGTACTGCGACAAGGCCTGAGAATCACAGCGCCTCGCAGCCCCTCAGCCCCGCCCTGACTTCCCTGGCCCTGTCCACATTAGCACTCAACTGTGTCCCAGGGAGCAGATGTTCGAGTGAAGCAAACAAACAATTCACCCTAATTAGCACCTCATGAGCAACTGAGGGAGAAGGGTAGGTAGCCTCCTACCTGTTGACCGCTCTCACCAGGTACCCAGTCACCAGCTTGCTCGTGTACACACGCGCACGCACACACACACATACACACACACACACATGCACACACATATACACACACATGGACACAAGCATATGGGCACACACATGCACATGAGTGCACACACACAAACATGCACACACATGCATGCACACACATACTTATAGGCATGCACATGTGTACAAACACACACAAACATGCACACATACACACACATGGACACAAGCACATGGGCACACATATACGCATGAGTGCACACACACAAACATGCACACACATGCATGCACACACATACTTGCAGGCATGCACATGTGTACAAACACACACACACACACACACACCACTCCGATGAGGAAAGGCCATAAATCCCACTATTTCCATCAGCACTTTTCGCATTCCACGTTTTAAGGAAACTGTTGCCCAGTATACCCACCATCTCTGTTTTCTCCTCTCCCTCCTTCCTGAGCTCAAACCGAGGTGCCTACATTTTGCTGGCTTAGCAATTCTGCTTGACTTAAGTTGTTGGGAATAAAAAATGTTATCAAGTGAAGAACTAGGGCTGGAGAGATGGCTCAGTGGTTAAGAGCACTGACTGCCCTTCCTGAGTTCAATTCCCAGCAACCACATGGTGGCTCAGAACCATCTGTAATGAGATCTGAAGCCCTCTTCTGGTGTTTGTCTAAAGACAGCGACAGTGTACTCATATAAATAAAAACAAATAAATCTAAAAAAAAAAAAAAGTGAAGAACTAAAAGGGTTTCTCTGGGGGAGAAAGAGGGAAAGAGGGAGAGAAAATCTTGCTTTATCACAAAAACTCCCAGCTGAGACCCTGCGCCACACTGTGCTTCCTGTTACCCCAGGAGGAGTCCAGGGTGGCTTTGGAAGACTTCTGAGGAACAAACCCTCAGATAAGATTAGCCTTAAGGTGATGAGAACCAGATGAGCACATCGACTCTTTGTTCTGTAACTACAGTTTCTAGAAAATTTAGTTCCGTGTCAGACCGAAACCCAGGAGCCCACAGGAAATTGTCGCTTCACAGAAAGGCAGCATTTTGCTCTCTGTCAGAGAAGTGGGTCGATTTCATATTCTGATCCAATTTAAAACAGAGCCATTTGGATCCACAGGAGAGAAAAACCTCAGGAGCATCCGGTCTACGACAGACCTGACGCGGAGGGCTTCAGAATCCCAGGGTCCCTGAGGAAAGGTGCTTTACGACATCTCCAGTGCTTTACGACATCCCCAGGAACCTAGCAGTTCTGACTCTGCGGATGATGACCCAAACCACTCTGAAAACTCTTTATAAAACAGAGAGCGTCTCACCCTGTAACCACTCCTGGCCTGGAACGCTCTCTGCAGGCTGGACCTCAGACTCGCAGGAGACGCACCCGCCTCTGCCTCCCATCATATGCTGGGATTAAGACACGGCCCTCACACCTGGCCTGGAAACTCGTTTTATATAGAAGTCTCACAGAGAACTTTTCAGGCTACCTGGATCATATCCCACTTTTTTTTAAAGTACATTTTACAAATGTTGTTAACTATCTAGAGATATTCTTTCCTTTGCATGGTGGTTTGAATAAGAATGGCGCCTATAGGCTGATGTGTTTGGATGCTTAGGGAGTGGTGCGGTTTGAAAGGTGTGGTTTTGTTAGAGGGTATATGTCACTGGGGGTGGGCTTTGAGGCTTTGAAAGCCCAAGCCAGGTTCAGTCTCCTCTCTCCCTCCCTCTCAGCCACTGTCTCACCCCACTCCGTCCCTCCCTGCTGCTTGTAGATCCAGGCTGTAGAACTCTCAGCTCCTTCTCCAGCACCATGTCTGTCTGCATGCTGCCCTGCTTCCCTCCATGATGATAATGGAGCCTCTGAAGCTGTAAGCCAGCCCCAATGAAATGCTTTCCTCTGTGAGAGTTGCCATGGTCATTGGGTCTCTTCACAGCAACAGGACTGACTCTGACATTCTGAGCTAAGGGAGTTATTGTGAGTGCACCTCTGCTAAGCTTGGGTCAGCATGGAGACTCTTGCCTGTGCTGTCCCATGAAGGGTCAGACACCTTCTCTGAAGGAGCAGGGTGCAGGGCACAAAAACATAGGTTTATAAACAATGTCTGCTCTGATGAGTAGCTGAAACATTTTGACTCAGGGACATGAAGTGAACTGATCGCCTATGGAGTTCATGTGTGTGGAAGTTCATGTGTGTAGAAGACTGACAGCTGTATTTACTCAGTGGAGCATTTCCTTTTCCAAAGGACTCCAATCTAGTTTCATCTCTTGCTATGATAAAACACTGACCAAAAGCAACTCGAGGAGGACAGGGTCTGTTTCAGCTCACCCATCATAGCCCACCGTCCACCATTAAGGAAAGCCAAGGCAGGAGTGTGAGCAAGGTGGGAGTGGGAGCAGGTGGGAGTGTGAGCAGGCAGGGTGTGAGCAGGTAGGAGTGTGAGCAGGCAGGAGTGTGAGCAAGGCAGGGGTGTGAGCAGGCGGGAGTGTGAGCAGGCGGGAGTGTGAGCAAGGCAGGGGTGTGAGCAGGCGGGAGTGTGAGCAGGAGGGAGTGTGAGCAGGTGGGAGTGTGAGCAGGTGGGGTGTGAGCAAGGTGGGGTGTGAGCAAGGGGGTGTGAGCAAGGTGGGGTGTGAGCAGGTGGGAGTGTGAGCAGGCAGGGTGTGAGCAGGTGGGAGTGTGAGCAGGCGGGAGTGTGAGCAAGGCAGGGGTGTGAGCAGGCGGGAGTGTGAGCAGGCGGGGTGTGAGCAAGCGGGAGTGTGAGCAGGCAGGAGTGTGAGCAAGGCAGGGGTGTGAGCAGGCGGGAGTGTGAGCAGGAGGGAGTATGAGCAGGTGGGAGTGTGAGCAGGTGGGGTGTGAGCAAGGTGGGGTGTGAGCAAGGGGGGTGTGAGCAAGGTGGGGTGTGAGCAGGTGGGGTGTGAGCAGGCGGAAGTGTGAGCAGGCGGGAGTGTGAGCAAGGCAGGGGTGTGAGCAGGTGGGAGTGTGAGCAGGTGGGAGTGTGAGCAGGCGGGAGTGTGAGCAGGCGGGAGTGTGAGCAAGGCAGGGGTGTGAGCAGGCAGGAGTGTGAGCAGGAGGGAGTGTGAGCAGGCGGGAGTGTGAGCAGGCAGGAGTGTGAGCAAGGCAGGGGTGTGAGCAGGCAGGAGTGTGAGCAAGGCAGGGGTGTGAGCAGGCGGGAGTGTGAGCAGGAGGGAGTGTGAGCAGGCGGGAGTGTGAGCAGGCGGGAGTGTGAGCAAGGCAGGGGTGTGAGCAGGCAGGGGTGTGAGCAGGCGGGAGTGTGAGCAGGCGGGAGTGTGAGCAGGCGGTAGTGTGAGCAGGGGGGAGTGTGAGCAGGCGGGAGTGTGAGCAGGCGGGGGTGTGAGCAGGCGGGGGTGTGAGCAGGCGGGGGTGTGAGCAGGCGGGGGTGTGAGCAGGCGGGGGTGTGAGCAGGCGGGGGTGTGAGCAGGCGGGAGTGTGAGCAGGCGGGATTGTGAGCAGGTGGGAGTATGAGCAGGTGCTGGTGTGAGCAGGCGGGATTGTGAGCAGGCAGGAGTGTGAGCAAGGCAGGGGTGTGAGCAGGCGGGAGTGTGAGCAGGTGGGGTGTGAGCAGGTGGGGGTGTGAGCAGGCGGGAGCCTGATTAAGTCACAGCAGGGCTGACCCCTGCAGGCTTCCTCCAGGCTCACATTCAGCTACCTTCCTTCCTTCCTTTTTTTTTAACAAACGGAATTTATTTTTATTACTATCTTTTTTTTCATTACCATCTTTTATCGCGTGTATGTGTGAGAGCACGTGAGCACAGGTACCCCAGGGGCCACAAGTGTTGAAACTCCTGGAGCTGGAGTTGCAGGCAGTTGTGAGCCTCCTGATGTGGGTGCGGAGAACCCAACGCAGGTCCTGGAAGAGCAGTAAATCCTTGTAGCCACAGGCGTCTCTCGGTCGGCAGCTGCCTTTTGTGTACAGCCCAGGTTCGCCTGCCCCCCAGGTTCGCCTGCCCCCCAGGTTCGCCTGCCCCCCAGGTTCGCCTGCCCCCCAGGTTCGCCTGCCCCCCCAGGTTCGCCTGCCCCCCAGGTTCGCCTGCCCCCCAGGTTCGCCTGCCCCCCCAGGTTCGCCTGCCCCCCAGGTTCGCCTGCCCCCCAGGTTCGCCTGCCCCCCAGGTTCGCCTGCCCCCCCAGGTTCGCCTGCCCCCCAGGTTCGCCTGCCCCCCCAGGTTCGCCTGCCCCCCAGGTTCGCCTGCCCCCCAGGTTCGCCTGCCCCCCCCAGGTTCGCCTGCCCCGGGCTGGCTCTACTCACTGGGCCACTCCTATGAAGGCAACTGTTGGTTGAAGTCCCTTTGCCCGCGTGTGTCAGGCTGACAAAGAAGCCAGAGCGGACTCATGCAGGCTTCTGTCTCACAAACAATGATTTTCTTCTGAACGAACACTGGTTTGATGTGCCTAAAAGGCAATGGGATTTTTGTTTTGAGGGGATCTGTTCATACCCATTCTCTGCCTTATGTAGATACCTTTATATCAGACCTTAGGTGACGATTCAACGCTGTATAAACCCAGGTCATGGCAGGCAGGTTGGCCGTCTTTCAGGAACCACATACACAGGGCAGCGTTAATTTTGGATAAGTGACAAGTCCCTTGAGCAAAGTCTCTGTAGAAGGGCGGGAAGCGGAAGTCAGGGGGACTTCCTGGAAGTCACTATAAAAGCCAATACTCAGCCTCTACCTCCCAAACGCTGGGATTGAAGGTGTGCGGCTGCCTCCCCCTCCTCCTCCGCCGGCCACCACCGCTGCCGCCGCCACAGGGCTAGGGAAAAGTCTTAAATGGTGGTCATATCACAGACTCTAGGCAGGCATGTGGAAGAACGAGGGTGGGTAGAGGCAAAGCCGTCGATGGAGTTGCTGTAAGGCACCACAAAGTAGATTTTAAAAGTTTATTATCCGTGTCTGTAAGCACAGTGTGCACGTGTGTGGGATGTAGGACGCATGCATGCCACAGTGGAGGTCAGAGGGAGTTCGTGGAGCTCGGCTCAAGTCACCCGGCCTGTACAGCAGGGAAGTGATCCACCGAGCCGCCTCTCCAGCCCTCCGGGTTGTGTAAAATTTGGAGAAGATGCTGTCCGTACGCTGTTTTCGCCCCTTGGCTTTTTAACGTTCTTGGACCTCTGCCAGCTCCCAGTTGCTACATCTTTGACCCGAGGGCTTTTCCCAGAACCGAAGGACATCTGGCTACAGACCTCACAAACTGGAAGCACCAGAATGGAGCGGCCCTCAGCAGCAGCCCTGAGCCAGTGACCCTCAGAGGTGCCCTAGCTTGCCTTGCAGGCAGTTCTGAGGCCAGTGTTTGCATGGTTCCTGGTGTCCCCCCCCCCCTAAGAGTAGGCACTAGTCACTCTGTGATTGCCAGCTTATTAATGCACTTTTACAGGCGGGGCTGCCTCCCCAGGTCATTCTCAAGCTCTAGCGTTGATGTCAACTGCACATTCTAAATAACCTCCTTGGGTTCCAATCATATCGCAGCCTGCTGGGGTGGGGGCGGGGTTCAAATCCAAAGAATGAAACCCAGTCTGTGGGAAGGCACCTTTAACTTCAAATACCGTTTTTTATAAAAGAAACTTATTTGTGTACAGGTGTCTCTGCGGATGTGCGTGCATGTGTTGGGGCTTTACTTCCGGGACTGCATTTTCTCAGCCAGAGCAGAGACCCACAGAAGCTATGCCTTGTCAATAGCTCCTCAGATACTGAGGTGGTGTGAATGAAAATGGCCGCCATAGAGTCCGAGGCATTACTGGAGGTGTGGCCTTCTTGGTGTGGGTGTGGCCATGTTGGAACAGGTGTATCATGGGGTGGGTTTTGGGGTTTCAGAAGCTGGAGGCTGGACAAGTGTCATCTCTCTTCCTGCTGCCTGCCTTCCAGATGTAGAAGTCTCAGCTGCCTCTCCAGCACCGTGTCTGCCTGCATGCCACCATGCTCGCCGCCGTGACAATAATGAACTAATCCTCTGAACCTATAAGCCAGCCCCAATTAAACATTCTCCTGTATAGAGTTGTTGTGGTCATGGGGTCTCTCCAGAGGAACAGTGACCCTAACAGTTTGGGCGAGCCCATGCACACCCACCCCCAGGCTGGAGTGCTGACCGGTTTCATCTCCTGCCTTGTTCAGGCAGCCACTGCGGCTGAGTTCATGAGGGAAGCCATTCTGTCAAGGCCAGAAGACATTGTCCTCACCCCCCTGGGACCCTGCCCTCCCCAGCCTCTGACCTTTACAATATTTCTGCCACCGTGTCTGTGATGGTTCCTAAACCTTGGGGAGGGATGTAATTTGATGTTCTATTTAGAGTTGAGCACTCCGGTGTCTTGGTCTCTACACTCCAGCTGGTTGTGAGTTTCCTCTTTAAGTGCTGTCCACTACGCAAAGGAACTTCGATGAGGTCTGAGAGCTCATATTTAACCTATGCGTGAAGAGCTACAGATTTAGAGGTTGCTTTAATACCTTGTCCATTTAGCAAAATAATAGTGGGTTCAGCTCTGGGCCTATGAGCTGCCCAGCCATGGGCTCGTGAGTGAACTGACAGTAATAGGCCCGCAGGTCTCCCTGTGGAGCCGGCCTTAAATCCAAGCAGAAACTATTTGATTACTCTCATAGCGTCTGTGCCACTACTGTACCAGTGGGCATAACTTGCCACGTGGGTCAACTGTACAGCTCACAGGGTTCTCATCTAGAAAGACAGTTGGTCTTCAATATCTGTGACCAAGTCTTCCTAATAATACAGGACTTCCCATCTTCCATGAAGGTGATATCACATGCTGTCCTTTGGATCACAAATGATTCTGCTGGTCCATGTGCAAACTTGGACCCTTCCTTGGCAATATTGAAGATAGTGAAGGTTTTGAACGATAGATATCTTCCAGTCTCAAAGGCACGTCCTCCAAGGAATGTGCCCTGCCTGCTTCCTTCTCTCCTTTCCGTGTCTGGGCCACAAAGAGACTGCCTTTTGTTCCAACACAACTGCCAGCCATGTCGAGTTGCCTCCCCACAGGCTCGAAAGGAATGGAGTCAACCAACAGAGATTGCTATCTCCAAACTGTGAGCTAAAATAAGCTTTTTCTCTTGATAAAATGGTTATTTTAGACACTTTATGATAATAATAGCTCATTAGTCTATGTCTTAACTTTTCTGCACTGGAGGAAATCCAGATCTGTGACACCTGTCTGCTAACTGTGACAGTCTCCAGCCTCATGGCACCCAGAGGTGACCATTCTACCTGCCCCCACCTTCAGCTGCACGTCGGATCTTGCGCAGGGTTACAGGTGTTCTTCCAGGACACCCAGAAGAAGAGACGAAACGGCGTTTGGAGTCTTGATCCCATGACGACAATGACCTGTTCTTGTCCTTGTTTGGTGAAAACAGTATCCTCTGGTGTATAGGGAAAGGCATTTTTGGAAAAGCATCTAGAAGACAACCATTTATAAACATCCAAATGCCCAGGCATGCACATCTGGACACTGGTCTCTGTTACTTCACTTGTGAAGACTTTTGGCTGGCAAGAAAGCAGATTGTTTCTATAAATAGTAACAGAACCACTGCCAAGACACTGCTTTTCCAACTGTAACCCGAGTTAGCTTTTCTTAGTTAGATTCAAGGTCATACCAGATAGTAAACATCTGTGTTAATGGACAGAGCAGTAAGTTCACAGGCTAAGGAGCTCACAAGGCACCTATGCAGTCTTTTAAAGATTGCCTGTTGGCAGAAGACAGGATTGTTTTTTCTAGAAGCATCTATGAAAACCAGCCCTCCTCTTTAACAGGAATTCCCAAAGTTATAGTCTACTATAAAATCAAAATCATGTGGGAGTGAAAATCTGTTTTCCTCCAGAAAGTTCCTTCCAACTTTAACAATGTACTTACGCAACCTTAGGCTGTAATGGTCGATGTGCCAAAAAGATAAATACTCCAGCTAAGGTTCTGTTCTGGAGACTCGGTGATTGTCGTGACCCAGAAAGCAGATACAACTTTCCCCATCAAGAAGAAAATCTGTGTGTGTGTGTGTGTGTGTGTGTGTGTGTGTGTGTGTGTGTTATATACAACCAGGCAACTACAATGATGTCCCTTTGAACAGACATTACCTTGAGGGGACATCAACTATAAAGAGTGGAAATAAATAAACCCTTCCTGTTATGGAAGAGAGGATCTATTTTTACCTTGTTTTTTAGGAAGCAGGGGTAAGGTGGGGTATATATGTTACTCCACTTCATTTGTGAGTCTAGGGAAAGTTATTTCCCAAAATTTCCTCTTTTTATTCCCTCACAAATGTGCTAGGTGAAATCGAATCAGCTCTGCTTCTGACAGCCCAGGCATATAACCAAATGGCAGTTGGACGCAAAAAGAAAAAAGACTTAGGAAAAAAGTCCTGTTAAAATACAGAGAGAGAGAGAGAGAGAGAGAGAGAGAGAGAGAGAGAGAGAGAGAGAGAGAGAGAGAGAGAGAGAGAGAGAGAGAAGGGCCCATATCATTGTGGAGAAGAGGAAGGGACTAAAAGAGAGTAGAGTGTGGTAGCAAAAGGAGCCGTCCATGCTCCATCTGGAGGAAGACACTTGAGTGACAGTTACGCAGAGGGTGGACTCAGATGCCTGAGTGACAGTTACACAGGGAGTGAACCTCAGATGCTCGAGTGACAACAGTTATGCAGGGGTGGACCTCAGCTTGGCTTGCTGTCCAATGCCTCTGTGTAGCAAGCAGACACAGGGTGTCCCCTGGCAGGGCAGTGTGGTGGTCATGTCATGAAGTGGATAAAGAAGCCTATGTCTTCGTGCTGCCCCTTTCTTAATTATGCCCTTCCCTCTATCTCCTGCCTTCTCTCTCTCTCTCTCTCTCTCTCTCTCTCTCTCTCTCTCTCTCTCTCTCTCTCTCTCTCTCTCCCTCCCTCCCTCCCTCCCTCCCTCCCTCCCTCCCTTCCTCCTTCCCTTCCATTATCCTTGTGACGTTGGACAAAGCATAACAGAGTAGGCTCAGAGAAATCATGCTTCCCTCCACTGTTGCATAGGTCCATGTTTCCAGAAAGGATGAACTGAGGTGGAGAAAGAAGGACTTTCTCCCTCAATGGGGGTGAGGTAACCTCATAGACGGGGGTTCTGGGTGAATTTGAAAAGAGATAAAGTCTGGAAAGATAGCTGAGTGGATCGATAGGTAGATCCCAGGGCTTGCTTGGCAGCCAGTTTAGCCGACTGTCAAGTTGACAAAGACCTTGTCACAAAAAGTAACATGAAGAGCAATTGAGGAAGACACTGGGTGTCAATCTCTGTCATGCCTGCTCACACAGGCACTCAGCACTCCCAAGCAACGGGGTCGGGGAAGAGAGCCGCTGGACCGCC
The DNA here is from genome assembly GCA_036184385.1 of Tokudaia muenninki. Taxonomy (NCBI): domain Eukaryota; kingdom Metazoa; phylum Chordata; class Mammalia; order Rodentia; family Muridae; genus Tokudaia; species Tokudaia muenninki. The sequence continues at coordinate 162,209,079 of BTHS01000004.1, forward strand.
AACATTCACAGCTCCCTACTTAGTGATCTTCTGAGACTGATAGAACAACCTCAGTTCCACACCCCACCACCATCCCATCGCATCCATGATGGACTGTAACCCCTTAAACTGCAAGCCAGGCTCAACCCATCCTCCCTTAAGTCTCCTCTTGTCGTTGAGTTTGGCCACAACGGTGAGAAGAGTAGCTGATATGCTCAATACATTTGAAAAATTCCATTTGCTGAGTGTAAACTGACATCTTTTGTTTTTCTCCCAGTAAGTGACTGTCTTTATGTATTTCTGTGGGTTCCCTCCTCTTTCTCCAGTAAATAAATGTTTTAACATTTTCAGCCTATTTTTAGCTATTAAACAAGTGTCGGTCTTTAGGACACTGATCCATCTGTTCTTTAAATGTCTATGCGTCTGGACTCCAGTGATTTTACTGTCACTCCTTAGTTTGGTCAAGTTCGTTGTCTGTGAGCAGGGACAGGACAGCCTTAGAAAGCAGTGTTTTGATCCACCCCAGCAGGCCTCCTCCCTCCTCCCGTCCAGACACTGGCTCCTCCTGTGCTCCAACAGTCTGAAGATGCTGGATAGAAGCTCTTTCCTTGAGGGACGACACTGTGGTTCTCTGCGGTTTGCTGTTTCCCTGACACACCGCTGTCTTCATTATGAGTCACAGTGGCCCACGATGATGAGGTTCTTCGCAGGACCAGACCATGCAAACTTTCAGATCTGGACCACGGAATCTAACCAAATCACTCACTCAGCTCTGACCACCAGAACATTAGCTATTGCAAGGAAAACAGCCTGAGTTACCCCAGGGAGAGCATCCTTGCTGTTCCATGGTGGGTGTCCACACCAGGATAGACACCTGCTCACCCGACCCGTCCGTCTTTGCTGACTTCACGGTTCTTCACTGTGAAGTGCTTCTCAGGGGTCACCGCACTTTGCAGTTGCAATGGACACCGAGCGGGCCTAGGAACTCTGAGTCTGTGCTGTTAGCAGAAGGGTTCCGGTACGTCTGTCTTCCCCTACCAGCTCCCGGCAGACAGACGCCCTCGGCTATGACCTCGCTGTCACCTTTCCTCGCCTTAGGAAGGGCAAGTTGTGGCTGTGCTCACAAGGATGACAGTTCCGTGGGGCAGCTTTAAATCTCTCAGCTCTCCCATTTCACTCAGGGGTACGGCCTGGGAAGGTGTGGGGGAAAAAGTGTCTGGATATGGGGAAATTCTCAATCATGGCTCTTGTTACGACACCCTGGAGGGAGGTAGCTGGCCCACCCACTTCAGTCATTCCGTACCTGGAACCCCACAGGGACAGTGACGTTTGACACACTGTACGCATGGCCGGATCTGCGTGAGTCCTGGGCAGCAGCCTGGCTTCCCTCTGACCCTGCCTCACAGGAATCTTAATCATCAGCGTGGGTGTTTCCAGAGAGTTCGCTGAGGGGGCGGGTCCCACACCACCCCCCCACCACCCCCTACCCCCACCCCCGCTGAGGTCTCAGAGTGAACTGGGGAGGAGAAGCTGCATGGTCTCTGCCTCCCACCCGATCTGCTGAGACACGGATTGGGTTTACCAACATGGAGTCTATGTTTTAACCTAGGAATAGTTTAAAGAATGGATGGAGACGTTCTGGGTGTTTGGTCAGCAGCCCGGTCATCCTCTCTGGTCTCCGTTAGAGCCGGGTCCGAACGTGAGGACTCAACCCCCTAATCAGCTGCTCTGACACGCAGAGACTTACAGCAAAGCACTCTGAACAGCGTCCTGAGAGGGTGCACCTCCGTGAGGTCGTGGGGCTGGTACCCCAGTTCCTCTCAGCGTGGCCGCCCCCTTGTTCACTGACGTGTTTGCTATTCCATCAGAATGTTCTGGAAGCTTTCCTCCCTCTTATAACCCCAGTGAAAGGCTACCGAGTTCTCTCCATTCTTAACTAACAGATAGCTGCTTCCCACAGGCCACAGATACTTTTCAGTCTTCTCAACTGTGCTAAGTAAGATTTCCATGTGGTTCAGCAGAACCTACCGCAAGGTCCCAACACTGTCACCCCCTGTTGCTTCTGAAGAAAATACGCAGGACTGTCCTTGCTGAAGAAATCAAAATGACCTTCTTGATGCAGGAAGAGCCTAAGGCAACAGCAGGCAACTGCAGGTCTGCTGGGAACCAGAGAGCGCAAGGAGGCCTGGGAGGAGATGCCCACGGGTGGAGAACGAGCTCTGTAGTGACGGGGAAGGGGCGGAGATCTTGAACACGTGACCAAGCTGTACTTCCTAACAGAAACCTGGGAAAGATGCACCCTCCTGGGAGTAATCAGGGGTCACCGTGTGCCTTCCAGCCCTCCTCCAGCCTTCCCTTAGTTGTAACTCTGTTCAGAGTAGTTTTATTGCCAACATTCAATGTTCTGTCTGCTTACATGAAAACAGGAAACAATGGATAAACATTTGTTTGGAAATAACTTCAAATTGCTACAATCATGGAAGTCTTATAAGCAGACCTCTCAGGAGAGATAACTCCAGTTTTTATCGTGTGTGTGTGTGTGTGTGTGTGTGTGTGTGTGTGTGTGTGTGTGACAGAGAGACAGAGAGACAGAGACAGATAGAGAGACAAAAAGATGGAGAGACAGATCTGCATCATATTTGATTATGAGCGTTTGTACACACAGGTGAGTAAGCGGCTGTGTGTGCAGGTCACGGGTTGCTATCAGGTGTCTTTCATTATCCTCTTATTTTTGAGTCAGGATCCCTCACTAAAACTAGAGCTCACAACTATGTAGACCAGCTGACCAACAAGCTCCGACGGTCCTCCTGTCTCCACTCTACCCACCTGCCAGCACTGGGGTCACAGCAAGCACACCCAGCCTATATGTGGGGTCTGGAGATCCGATCTCAGGCTTAGGGACAGATAGTGAAGACTCAGCCTTCTCTCCACCTGCTTTCCAAGCACATTTAAGGGAAACATTAACTGGTTCATCAGGCTAAAAACTGATTTTTCTTGGGCTTTTGCCTCTTTTTATCCACACAACCAGGAGAAGAAGAAATAAAGTATAAAGCAGGTATTTTTTCTGTCTGGCCAAGTGATTCCAACTTTGGTTTGTTCAGGAGACACTTGAACCCCAGGCACAGAAGGAGGGGGGACAGCCTTCCAGACTTGTCTCCAGTCTTCAACACTGAGATGTATCCAAGTCCCTCAATTTACGAGAAGCGCATAGTCCTCATGAATATGCAAACAACACATGTCCCATAATATTTGCCTAAGTGGGTCAGTAGTAAGGCTGCCTTTCCCAGTAACCTTATAGCAGGATTCGTCCCCATCTGCAATAGGAAGTCTCAACTCCCCAGGGGGGACATTTTTTGTTTATATATTTTATCCTACTAAATGAGAAGGATTCGTACAGTAGCAGCTGATGGAAATCTCTCTGGTGGAAGTGATGTCACTGCACAGGGCAGAGGGGCTTGACCTCAGCATCCGTGGAGGGAAATCCTGCTACAGCAAATGTAAGGTTAAGGCTGTAGGCAATGACCACATGACCACACGACCACACGACCACATGACCTCACGACCTCACAACCTCACGAGGCTGCCTTGTATTCCTGAGCCAGCAAACTAGCATGTATGCAGGTGAATAGCATTATAAAAAGAAGCCACCAGACTATAGTTTCAGGATAAGAGTGAGACGGGATTTGCCTAATCCATGGCTTGGCCAACAATCCCATTTGCCCAGACATAAGAGACAATGTATTTATTATTGTGTGACAAATCACCACAGTTGAGCAGCTTACACCAACATTCGTTTATTATCTCAAAGTTCAACAGAAGGGGGTGGTGCTCCGCTAGGTTCTCCGTGTAGAGAGGTGCAGAAATAAAGCCAGGACATTGGCTAAGCTGGGGGTAGGAGGGGGGGCAGGAAGGGTCTGCTCTTCAGTACAGTGTTGACAGAATCTAGCTTCTTTTCTCGAAGGACTGAGATGCCCATCTCCTCGATGACTGCCAGCCAAAGGTCACTGTCAGTTCCCAGACATCACCTCGGTCCTCATCAATCGTCACCTCCTTCTTCAAATCAAAGGTTATTCTTGTGAGTTTTATTCCCGTCTTCTCTCCTTATTGACATCTCTCCTTCAGGCTAGAGAACTTTTGTCAATTCAGGTAAGCATAGTTTCTGGTTCCTTAGACTGTCAGTAGTTTCAGAAACCAATTTCAGGAAATGATTGTGCTATATAATGAATATATCATTTTAATTTTAATTAATAATTGATACACTTAAGCAAGCAGTAAAGTAAATTCTCCTTATTCATTACACTTAGCTGAAAAGAAGCATTGGCCTGTCCTGGCTTGCTAAGCAGGAACGAGAACCTCCTGGACCCTCATAATGTCTTTGAAATGGGGAAACTTTTATCAAAGCAAAAAAAATCTTTTCAAAAAACAAACGTTAGAAATATAAACTTCAGCATAATTCTATGGATGTTTTGGTGGTAATATATGAATAGATTTTTGTCAAAGATTAAAATTGATATATATTTTTTCCATTTTCTTTCCTTTTAGTTGTGTATAACTTGTGTGTGTCTGGAGTATAGGTTTTTGTGTGAGTGTAGTACCTGCAGGGGCCAGAAGAGGGTGCTGGATCCTCTGGAGCAGAGTTGGGGGCAGCAGTGAGCCTCCCAGTATGGTGGACTCTGGTCTGATGGGAGAGCAGGGATTGCTCCTAACCACTGATGGTCTCTGTATCTCTTAAATTTGTTTTAAATGTTCCGTTCCCTACTCCTCAGGGTTAGCTGCAATCCCAGATAACAGGTATGAACAACACGACAACGAGGAGATCGTTACTGATAGCATTTCCAGGCTCACCACAATGAGCTTGCAGAGTTCCACGTAGCAACTTATCCCCAGAGGTTGTGTTCGCCCTGGACTTCATTCTGTGAATCACTGTCAAGTCTTTCCCCTCCATCTGGATTCAAAATAAAGCACTGTCGCCAGAAATTCTCAGTGACAGATGGCTTGCTTCAGCCTCGGGGTCTCGGGGGAAGGGGGAGATGTTGGGGGGGCGCCGGCAGCAGCACTGTATAAGGCAAACTCACCCAACCAGCATTCCCAGCACCAATGGATAAAGAGCTTGCCTCTAAGTTCAGCCAACAACCCGGTGGTCTGTGCCCTGGGTCAGTCATGTCTTTCACCATGATCAGTTTGGGAAATTTTTCAACTTTCTTCTCGGACAAAGTGGTCATTATAATAGAATACACCTTTTACGATTTTTGTGAGTTCTAGATCACAGTTCCTTAAACTGTGGATCATGATGGGGTCATGAAACGGAATCTAGGGCATCATGAAAAACATCTGACTTGAAAACTAAATGGTTTGAACATTCCGGGACTCAAAATTCAAAATCAAAGGTGGCTGCTTTCTCTGAGGTGGTTCCGGCTGCTCGCCCTACTGCAGCCTTGGTTCACTTTGCACTGAGCATGCTTCATAGCTCACAGCTGATGAGGGGAGCTAATTTGGGACTTCCTCCCAGGAGGCCGTGCGACTTCACAGAGCTGTCCAGCCACGGTCCATCATGATGCTCAGACAGAGAAGAAAACGTGGGTGCTTTGCAGGCAATTCATCCACGGAGTAAACAAATGCATAAACGTGGCGGGAGTGGTACTGTTTGAGGAATCGTGACTACAGCATGATACCCTGAAGCCTGCCCAGGAGACCGGGCCATTCCATGGTTATCTCTCCCAGATGCGCTCCTGTAAATACGATGTTGAAAGAGGAGACTCCCTGTAGTTTCAGACACACCTACTCTGCTCCAGACCAAAAGGTTCTGCAAATTGCCCCAATGTCTCCTTTCCCATGGGGGGGGGGGAGGGGGAGAGCAGCATACTGCTTATGTGAGGTTCAGGGGACAACTGAGGAATCAGTTCTCTCCTTCTGCCATCCGGGTTCCAGGGGTTAGATCAGGTCATCGGCCGGCTTTACCTGCAGAGCTATGTGCTCAGCCCCTTGGGCTTTTAGCTCCATATCTTTCTGCTCTGTTCTTCCCGTGTGTGTGGTCTTTCCACGCTGTTTTCTTCTATTGCAGTAACTATTACCAAACACCCTAGCCCTGTCCCATGACTTCTACCTCCGTCAGCTTTTATTTTCTTCCCCTTTTATCTGGCATAGCTGATAAATTCCGGACTCGTGTGGTCGATAACATCCAGACAATGTCTTTCAGATATACGTGCTAAAGATATGCTAAGGGTATTTGTTAATTCATGAATTCATTGATTGAAATGGTATTTATTGCACAACACAGAACAAATATGTATCTGCCAATACTTAATTAAACGTCAATGACTTTTTTTTAAAAAAAGAATTACTAGAAATGAATTACAGTGAACAGCAAATACAAAAAAAAAAAAAGCTCGAGAAAGGATAAATGGGGTTAGCATAGTCTTTATCAAGACAATGTTAAACGCAATGATTATGGTAAACTTGAAAATTACATGTCACTGAACGTGTCTATGAACCTCTGCCTTTCTGGAGATGGACAAAGCATGATTAGACACAGCCCACAGAGGCGTTAGGTACAGCCATGCGCCAGTGTCTTTTGTACAAAATCTTCCTTAGCATCTTAATCTTTGTTGTATTCCTAACGCCCTTTCCAGACATCAAGCAATACAAAAAGAACGTGAAAGAAAAGAAAAACCAAGAGTTACCAGGTAGCAACATATCTTGCCAACTTCTGGATTATTGGGAGATCATTTCCAGTTCATCCGAGCTTCAGACAGTCTGACTTGGATCTGTCAGAGTGGCTGGGCTGAGAGAGGCTTAGATTAGCCAGGCTTCTCCCAGGGGCCTCTCTGTGAGGTAGTTATAGAGCTGAGCAGACTGTGAGGTCTCCAGCTTGTGGTGTGGTTTGTAGAAAGTGCAGAACTGTGAAGGAAGTGGGTTGTGGCGGCATGCTGTTGGAGGGCATATCTTAGCCTGGTCCTTCCTGTTTGTCCTTTCTGCTTCTTGCTGACAGGAGTTGAGCAGCTGTCCTCTGTCATGATGTTCCTGCCACCCCATAGCCCTAAAGTACTGGAGCCAGTGAACATGAACAGAAACCATGAGTCAGGATGAGTTTTTACCACTTACGAACAAACGGCTTCCTCCTTGCACTAGTCACAGTAACAAAAACTCTACTGCAGTCATGACAGGACTTTCCTCCAAATCCTGTTACTACTGCTGAGGCCTGTAGTGTCTACACAGGACGGACTAGACGGGACAAACCCCAGGTGTAAATGGGTGCCTCAAGAGCTCTCTCTCTCTCTCTCTCCTCTCTCCTCTCTCCTCTCTCCTCTCTTTTTCCTCTCTTTCTCTCTCTCCTCTCTCTCCTCTCTTTCTCTCTCTCCTCTCTCTCCTCTCTTTTTCCTCTCTTTCTCTCTCTCCTCTCTTTCTCTCTCTCTCTTCTCTCCTCTCTTTCTCTCTCCTCTCTTTCTCTCTATTTCTCTCTCCTCTCTCTCCTCTCTTTCTCTCTCCTCTCTCTCTCATCTCTTTCTCTCTCCTCCCTCTCTCATCTCTTTCTCTCTCCTCTCTCTCCTCTCTCCCTCTCCTCTCTCTCTCCTTTCTCTCTCCTCTCTTTCTCTCTCCTCTCTTTCTCTCTATTTCTCTCTCCTCTCTTTCTCTCTCCTCTCTCTCTCATCCCTTTCTCTCTCCTCCCTCTCTCATCTCTTTCTCTCTCCTCTCTCTCCTCTCTCCCTCTCCTCTCTCTCTCCTTTCTCTCTCCTCTCTTTCTCTCTCCTCTCTTTCTCTCTCTCTCTCTCCCTCTCCCTCTCTCCCTCTCTCTCTCCTCTCTCTCTCTCTCTCTCTCTCTCTCTCTCTCTCTCTCTCTCTCTCTCTCCCTCTCCCTCTCTCCCTCTCTCCCTCTCTCCCTCTCTCCTCTCTCTCTCCTCTCTCTCTCTCCCCCTCTCTTTCTCTCTCCTCCTCCTCTTCCCCCTCTTCCTCTCTTCTCCCCCCTCCTCCTCTTCCTCCTCCTCCTCTTCTCCTTTTTTTTTGTTTGACTGGTTTTCACGATGCATCATTGGATGACAGAGAACAATATCCTCTCTGTCCTTGATCACAGTAGACAGGGAGGAGGGAAATGAGAAACACATCTACAGGCAGAACTCGTCGAAGAAATGGGGGAAGCTACCCGAATCCATCTATTACAATCCTAGCGTTAATGAGAATAAAAAGGGTGCAGTGTTCTTTTGAGTCCCAGGAAGAAAGGGGAAAGAAGTTGGGAAAAAAAAAACAAACGGGTTTTGTGAAGTCAAATTTGATTTAAGGAAATACGTTGGAAAATAGCTAAGATTCACCATGTTCTCTCTCTTCGCTCACAGAAAAATATTTTTATCCTTTGCCCTTAATTTGCTCAAATAAGACTGTTCTGTTGGAAAAAAATGATAAACTTGGATAGACTGAGGCATGTGTAGCATTTTCAGTACTAAAGGAAATACTAGACAGAGCAAAAGACCCATAGCTAGACTGTGTGGGTTCAAGTCCCAGCCCTGTCACTTGCCATCTGTGTGGCTTTAAACAAATTACCTGCCTTCTCTGTGCTTCAGTTTCCACAACTAAAAAATAAAGGGAATATCACCTAATGGAAATTATGTCAAAGGTTACGAGTCCATAAACTTAAAACACTAGATGAGTACCTAATCATTAATTAAGTTGTTTGCTGCCACTTGAACCTCATTTCAAAATAATATTCAATTTGATACAATGCTCATTTCTTATTTAAAAATTAATTGCAGGGCTGGAGAGATATCTCAGTGACTAAAAGCACTTGCTGTCCTTGCAGAGGACCTGGGTTTGATTCCCAGCACCCACAGGGTAGCTCACAACTGTCTATAACTCTAGTTCCAGGAGATCCAGTGCCCTTTCTGTCCGCGTGGGCACACATGCATGGGTTCTCAGGCATACACATGAGCAAAACACTCACATACACATATATACAGCAAAATCAATAAAATAATTTTGAAATTAATTAGAAGCTCAGCAGTTAGTAGAGAGTGACACAAAACTCTATAAGTGGAATGTTAAACCACAAAAAAAAAATGAGCGGAATGTTAAATCACACACACACACACACAGAGTTTGTGTACACATGAATATCTGAGGTCATCCCAGGCTTGTGTGAGTCAAACACAGCCTGGAACTTGGATTGCTCAGCCGGGCCCTGCGGTTGGTGTTTTATTCCCTCATTCCTTGTAAAGACAAGAAGGGCTGCTCAGCTCTGGGAATGGAGACTGGGTAGGGAAGGAGAGTGGGAAGAGGCCTCCCCTGTCGCGTTCACCAAGTTCTTAAGAGGGTACACAGTGTCTCTCCCGTCACCTCTGCAGCCCACCCACTGTGAGCGCTGTCCCTGTGATTCTGTGCACGTTGTCGCTGTGTTTGTGTGCACGGTGCACTTGTAAAGACCAGAGAGCCGCCTTGGGGAGTCAGATCTCTCCTCCCTTGCTGTGGCTCAAGGCAAGGCTGTCAGTTTTGATTAGACTTGAAAATGTGACAAAGTATTGACTGTAAAATGATCAGCCTTGCTGAGATAAACAAGCCTACAAGATCCCCGGAGCTAACAGTCGGCCATCATCTATGTACATGTTCCCTAAAACAGGTGACACAGCAGGCACAAAGAGAAAACTGTGCCCGTGGTCATACTGATGACTTGACACAGTCCTCCGACATGGTGGGTCATCTCTGCACAAAGCAGCTCCCCTGCGCTATGTTGTTTGTGGTAGACAGGCGTGACAGCTTTCTTTTCTGTTTTCTTTTTTTTTTAATTTTATTTTCTAAGTTTTTTTTTATTTACATTCAAAATCATTTCCTCTTTCCTGTTTCCTCCCTCCCCGAAAGTCCCATAAGCCCCCTTCCCTCCCTCTCTTCCCCATTCAACCCCTTCTCGCTTCTCTGTCCTGGAGTTCCCCTACATCCAGTCTTTCCAGGACCAGGGGTCTCTCCTTCCATCTTCTTGGAAATCTATTGATATGCGAATTGTGTCTAGGGTATTCCGAGATTCTGGGTTAATATCCACTTATCAGTGACTGCATACCATGTGTGTTCTTTTGTGATTGGGTTACCTCACTAAGGATGATATTTTCAAGTTCTGACCATTTGCCTAGGAATTTCGTGAAATCATTGTTTTTAATTGCAGAGTAGTATTCCATTGTGTAAATATACCACATCTTCTGAATCCATTCTTCCATTGAGGGACATCTGGGTTCTTTCCAGCTTCTGGCTATTATAAATAAGGCTGCTATGAACATAGTGGAGCATGTGTCCTTATTGCATGCAGGGGAAGCCTCTGGGTATATGCCCAGGAGTGGTATAGCCAGATCCTCCGGGAGTGTTATGCCCAGTTTTCTGAGGAACTCCACCCACGGTTCCACCCTCCAGACCCACAATTATAAATTAGTATAATGATAAATAAAAAGGTATCTCAAGTGGAGGTTGTTAGGATCTAGTTTTCCCAAGCATAATTTTAGAAGTCATTTCATTGTGCTCTGTTTTTTTCTTAAGTCTTAAAATAATTATTTTTACTTTATATATATATATATATATATATATATATGAGTGTCATATATGTGTGTGTATGTGTATGTGTGTGTGTTTGTGTGTGTATGTGTGTGTGTTTGTGTATGTGTATGTATGTGTGTGTTTGTGTGAGTGTTTGTGTGTGTATGTGTGTGTGTTTGTGTGTGTGTGTTTGCATGAGTGTGTATGTGTGTGTTTATGTGTGTATGTGTGTGTGTTTGCATGAGTATGTATGTGTGTGTATGTGTGTGTGTATGTGTGTGTGTTTGTTTTTGTGAGTGTGTATGTGTGTGTTTGTGTGTGTATGTGTGTGTTTGCATGAGTGTGTATGTGTGTGTGTTTGTGTCTGTATGTGTGTGTGTTTGTGTGTGTATGTGTGTGTTTGTGTGTATGTGTTTGTATGTGTGTATGTGTGTGTGTTTGTGTGTATGTGTGTTTGTGTGTATATGTGTGTGTGTTTGTGTGTGTATGTGTTTGTGTATGTGTATGTGTATCATGTGCATGCCTAGGGCTCACAC